>QANX01000761.1:0-57770 GCA_003254975.1 Ochetophila trinervis | reverse complement strand
TTGGACAACATGCTTAAATCATCATTAGGCCTCGGAAAAGTGTTCAAATCATTTGGAAACTTGAATCGATCTTCATCCATAATTCTTTTCACAAGTCCAAGCACTCCCTCTTTGATCTTCTTAGCTCGAGAACGCGTCACTGGTCCACTTGGCAACGTAATGTCCTTATCACGAACATCCATTCTAGAAGAGCGCTCGATGCCCACATCAACATCCATATAAACTTCATTTGGATTATGCATAAACTAAGTCACAATAATGAGAGCATATGCAATGTCTGGTTTCAAAGAAAACTAAAAAGCAACTTAATATTTTAATAGCATAAACATCGAATTTAAACATATTCGAAGAATCAAAAAATTGAAGTTCAAACTTAATATTATAAATTTATTCATAAAACAATTCTTATTATAATTCTTGTTGTATTTCAAAACGCTTCACACGACCTACTGATGCGTGTCGTAAACACAAAAATTAATTACTGAATTTAAACACTACCATAGTAGCGGAAAATTCAGGTCGATTCTAAAGAGACTGATAATCAAACTATTTCTATTCCAATTTAAAAGATAAAAGGGGGAATTTATGTTGGCAAATTCAAATATTAAAGAAAGTAATTTAAAAATATTGGAAATAACAATTGGAGAAAACCTTGGATTAGAGTATCTTCAATTACTAAAGTACAGATGATCACAGACAAAAATATATCCAAAAATAATCATTCAATGTTGGATTGAATAAAATAGCACGGCCAATTTTATTCTAACTCTCACAATTAATTAATTCAGATACGATCGTAAATTAATCTTAATTCTGAAATATCTAAACCAACGTGATCTAAATTAAATCAGAACAGCATTAAGAACAATAGCAACCAACAATAAACAAGTCCTACAAATGTTGTAAAACTTTAATATATCTTGCATTCTTGATGCGGAACCCCAAGATTAAAGAATCTGAAACCCCAAACACACAAGAAATAATGAACAGTAATTGGAAAACAAGAACCCGCCCTACCAAACCCTTAGATAACTTGTATCTAAAAACGTGGATTAGAAGGCTAGGGAAAGAGAAGAATAATCGCCACAAAGTATTTCTACTTTGATAAGATAATTCAACTCCTAATGCAACAAGAAGAAGAAATTGATTCCTCACCTTGCAAGAACACTCCTGGGAGCAATAGGAAAATTAATTCTCTCAATTGATTAAAAACTCAAATCTCTCTTACAAAAGAATTGATCCCCCTTTATATAAGGACTAGGGTTAGATCAAGAATCAATCTAAACCATAAAGTAATTAGGAAACTAATCCTAAGAAAATTAGGAAAGTAATCCTAAGGAAATTAGGAAGGTAATCCTAAGGCTAAAAACTAACCCTAAATAAAAATAATCCGAAAATAGAAATAATTACAAAACTGCCATTATAATCCGAAAATAGCTAAATTACGAAATTGCCATTCTAAGTTGTTTATTTTTAAAATGATGCCGTTTCGTCTCCGCAACTCTCGAGCATCATTACGACTTTCATCCCTTGCTTGGACAACATGCTTAAATCATCATTAGGCCTCGGAAAAGTGTTCAAATCATTTGGAAACTTGAATCGATCTTCATCCATAATTATTTTCACAAGTCCAAGCATTCCTTCTTTGATCTTCTTAACTCGAGAACGCATCACTGGTTTACTAGGTAAGATGATGTCATCATCTTTTGTTTCAATGCTAGAATATGACTCTATGATGCCCGCATCAATTCTCCTAAGAAATTAACAAAAGCTTAGCATGCAATTATTAAAATCAAAGTGTTACTAAACATAGAACATTCAATACGATTGAATTCCTAATTAGCAAATACCCAATCCACAAATAATTATAACGGATCCAAATTATAATCAAAAGGGAATTGAAAAATAAACAAATAAATTGGAGAAACACAAATTGAATAATTAAAATTGAATTAAAACTTATAAACCAAGTCTCACACCTTGTACTTTAGTAATGAATAATACTTCTACAGAGATTTAGCTACTCATACTTGTTAGAAAATCTCAATTCTTTGTTGTTTTTGCTCTAAAAACGGCTATCCCCTTTGCAATCATGATAAGACATATTTATACTAAAACGTAGGGCTAAAAATCACAAAAACGCGCCCAAAACGCCCAGATTCACGCCCATCCAGGCGCCGGGGCATTGCACCTGTCTTGCTGTAACATCCCGTTTTGAGAAAAATAATAAAATTTTCAAGTTTGACCAGTTTGACTTTGAGTGGGCTCGGAGTTGACTTTTTGTGTGGTTATATTTTAGCTTTGACTTTGGTACCGTTGCGTAGAGCTAATCGATACGAGTCCGTAGACTAGTAGTATGCTTGATTCGGAGTTAAGACCAAGAAGTTATGGTCATTTTAGTGTGAAAGGCAATTTGGTAATTTGGCAAAAACTGATATTTAAGTGTGAGAAAACCTTCACCGCGCTCCTCCTTTCTTCCGCCGGTAACGGCTGTTTCCGCCACCTGATCGGACCGGCTCCAACACAAAACTCGAAGCTGGCAACCTCCTCTTCCTCCCAGTACCGGTGGTTCGCCGTGAAACGACCCAGATCATCGGAAATTGCAGCGAGACCGAGGGCTCGTGCAACCCGTGCAACCGTGCACTGTTGCGACACCACATTTGGCCGGCCATCTCTCACTGTTCCGGTGGAGTTAGGGAGCGTGCTTCGTACCGTTGGAAAGCTGGTGCGACGATCTACATTTTGGTACCAACATTGACACCGGAGACTGCCGTATCACGTCGGAAAATGGCTGCGAAGTTTCGGAAAAACCACCTGCGACAGCCACCTTTCCACCTTCTTAATTCGGAGTTAAGACCAGGAAGTTATGGTCATTTTAGTGTAAAGGGCAATTTCGTAATTTGGCAAAAACTGATAATTAAGTGTGAGAAAAAACGAAAATGCCCCTGTCTGCATCTTTAAATTTTGGCCAAGTCTGGAATTTTCCAGACCTCACCCGCGCCTCCCACCTTCACCGCGTCCCTTCTTCCCTCGCCGATTGCCGCCGCACCATGGCCGGAGTTGGCCGACCACCACCCATAAATTGAAGCCGGCAACCTCCTCTTCCTCCTAATACCGGTGGTTCACCGTGAAACGACCCAGATCGCCGGAAATTGTAGCGAGACCGAGGGCTCGTGCAACCCGTGCAACCGTGCACTGTTGCGACCAGATCTCCCTGTTCCGGTGGAGTTAGGGAGCGTGCTTGGTACCGTTGGAAAGCTGGTGCGACAATCTACATTTTGGTACCAAGATTGACACCGGAGACTGCCGTATCACGTCGGAAAATGGCCGTGAAGTTTCGGAAAAACCACTTGCGACAGCCACCTTTCCACCTAGATATACTCCGATCACCGGCGAATGGGACGACACAGCCACCACCACGAGCTTCAGAGCACGTCGGTGACCAGATCTGCAGTTTCCCGAGCTCCGACAACCGCCGCACGCGCCGCCCACAGCTGCCGCCGTCTTCCTCCACACGCCGCCGCTGATCTTATCCTTTTCCGGCGAGTGAGTGCTCACCTCCCGTCCCAACGCGTTCCGGGGGTCGTGGGCAAGCTTGCTGTACCTTCGATTTGGTCCGATTTTGGTCGGATTCAAAAACGTACAATCCCGGCCGAGGTTCGATCTTCTGGGATCAATTCCGACCATTGGCGAGGACAAATCTTGGAATTGAAGGGAGATTCTTGTTCCTTGCATCTTCAATTTCATTTCGGTATAAAGTTTGTTGAAATCGGACTTGAGACGGAATAATTCAAATTTTGGGGATTTTGCCGTTAAAGGCATTTTGGTAATTACTGAAATTAAAGGGCAATTTTAGTATTTAGTGTTTTAATTTTGTAGTTGGAGACTTAGAGGACTCCTCTGAGCCTTTGGTTAGATTTTTGGTAATTAAAAGAATTTTTCGGTAAATTATTTTTAGGTGTTCGTGCACGTTTGAGGGCTGGACCGGAGATCCAGCAGGAGCACACGTCAGACCAGTGAGTGCATTTATTTTCTAAATCATTTTGGGATTATATATTATTATGATTTAACTGCATATGATTTGTTTTGATTGAAATTTCTTGCACTTTTAAATTATGCTTATTAAATATATTATATTCCGATTTAAATTATTGATGATTTAATATTAAATGTGCATTTGTGTTTTAAATGGTTATCGGTGATTTTGATATTTTGGATATTTTACAATTTTGTGTAAATTGGTGATTTAAAGAAAAATTATGGCTTTTGTGGATTTTAAGAATTTTCGGGCAATTTTCTGATATGCGAAATATTTGATTGTTTTTGTAAAATTTTTCAAAATAGAAGATTTTGGAAAATTGTTTAAAAGTAAAAGGATTTGAAAATTGTTGATATTCGATGATGGAGGATTTTGGTTTTGAGGAGTACCACACGGTATCGAGATGTTGATTGAGATATTGGATTATTATGCGCGCTATATGTATTATGCCATCCTCTGCTGCGGACACGTGTCGGGAGAGAGATGATGAGGATCCTGCCATGACGGATTTGGGACGCCGGTTCGTTGTGATGAGTTTACCCCCCTCCCCCGCCTGTGACGCCATCAGGACGCTGAGGGTCACACGGCACGATACTATGTTGTGGTACTGGTTGGGTTTTATATTTGTTGATTGCTGATATTAAATTGATGGTTTTGAATTTGTGGGTTGGAGCCCATGGTATTTGGTTTTAGATCGGTGTTGGATTTAAATGATTTGGATTTATACGATTTGGATTTATATGGATTGGTTTTATATGATTTGGATTTATACGATTTGGATTTATATGATTTTGGATTTACGGTTGCAGTTATGATTTTGTATTCATGGATTTTGCCTTATGGTTTTAGTGATTGATTCGTGTTTTCAATGATCGTTTTAAATTACGTTTTCGCCCCACAAACTGTTTATAATGATTTAATGATTTTGGGGATTAAACTAAGGGTTTTGCGAAATGATTTTCAAAACGGGGAACCTTTCAACTGAGTGACGTGAGGTTTGAGTGTAAAGGATTTAAACTGTTGAACTTGTATTTTGTAGTTATCTAGGAGCACTCACTGAGATTTTATATCTCACGTTTTGTGTTTTTAACTTCGTTCCCTAGGTCATAGCTGCAGGTCCTCGTGAGCTACCGTCGGCATCGCATTCGCACTCGACTTCCGCTACTACTTCTACTTATGTATAAATCCTGTTTCCTTTATTCTGTTTCATTGATGGATTTGTATCTTTTATATTTTGTTTATCTCACTTGTGATTCTGTCATTCATACCTTCTCCCTAAACTGTTATGTTATTTATTTCAGCACAGCTATTTATTTGTTGAAATGCATATCCTATCAACTTTTTGTCCTATTTATTATTTTATTGTTTATTTAACTCCTTTTCGGAGGAGGATTCTATCGGCTGCCCCGAAGGGTTCTGGTAGAATCTTCCTCAGGCGGGGCCTCTCCGGTTAATCTGGAAGGATTTCCGGGGCGGGTCCTGTCATTGGACTTGTGAAGAGAATTATGGGTGAAGATCGATTCAAGTTTCCAAATGATTTGAACACTTTTCCGAAGCGTAATGATGATTTAGGCATGATGTCCAAGCAAGGGATGAAGGTGGTAATGATGCTCGGGAGTTGCAGGGATGAAACAGTGTCGTTTCAAACAAGGATTTTTATAATGGCAAGTTTGTAATTTTTACTATTTTTGGATTTTATTTATTTAGGGTTAGTTTTTCAGCCTTAGGATTACTTTCCTAATATTCAATGGTTTAGATTGATTCTTGATCTAACCCTAATCCCTATATAAAGGGGGTTCCATTCCTTTGATAATAGAATTCAGATTTCAGATTTTAATCAATAGAAGAATTTATTTTCTTATTGTTCTCAAGAGTGTTCTAGCAAAGTGAGAAATTAATTTCTTCTTCTTGTTGCAGTAGGAGTAAAACTCTCTTATCAAAGTAGAAATACTTTGTGGCGATTGTTATTCTCATCACTAGCATTCTAATCCACATTTGTAGATACAAGTTATCTAGGAGATTGGTAGGGCGGGTTATTGTTTCGAATTATTGTTCAATACTTCTTGTGTGTTTTGGGATTTCAGATTCTTTAATCTTGGGGTTCCGCATCAATTGGTATAAGAGCATTGGTTGAGATAAGTCCCTATCTATCTTTGTTTTCAATTTCTTTGTGTTCTTAGTTCATATTACTTTGATTCTTTTATACAAAAGAAGAAGGTTTTGTTCGATCCATGAGGTTTTATTATTATTTTGTATTATGGTTTATTTGATTCCAAAAAAAAAATTGTTGGAGTAGGCGCTTGGGGTTGCACCTAGCCTAGTCTGTTTGCTAAGCATCCTGAAAAAAAAAAAATCGCTGGGGCAAGTGCCTGGGGTCGCACCTGGGGTTGCACTTGGCTTGGCTTGTTTACAAGGCATTCTGGAAAAAGTATTTCTGAATTTTTTTATTATAATATTATTTGGAGTATTGCTTAGAAAATCCATAATTTTGTTTTAATTGAGGATAATTTTTGCTTTCCATTACTCTAATTGTTTCTTTTTCTTTTTTTGCTTTTCTTTTGATCTACTATCTTTCTTTCGTTAGGTTTTGAGAGTGTGAAAATTTCTATTTGTGTTTCTTGCTTTGATTTGTTGTGTTTAACTCTAAAGTACAACTTGAATCAAGAGATTGTGAGTGGTAAAAGGTTTGAGTGATGAGCATATCGAGGGTAGAAGCCAAAATTTTGTGAAATACTAGCGTAATTATCATAAAAAGAGTGAACACGTGAGGGAGAGAAGTAAGCTTTTTATTTTACTAATCTTGTCTTGTATAAATTAAGATGTCAAGAAGACAAGGAAAAGAAGACGCTCATTTCGAGGAAGAGCATGGAAAATAGATGACATCGGACATGAAGCTCTTATAGAAGGCCTTCGCAGGAGAATTACGAAGGTTGAACATGAGGATGGATGAGCTAAATGATAAGGTAAATGAAGTTTCTATGATCGCCACAAATAATTCAAGGAGAAATGGTTGGCATACTAGAGATATAAAGCCATCGGGTTCCGAGGATGATGAAGTCTCAAATCTTTCAATGAGGAGACGTCCAAAGAGGGAGGAACCAAGGGCTAGGAGACATGAGCCGAGAGAAAGGAGGGACGACAACATCAGATCCATAAAGATGCAAATACCACAATTCAAAGGGAGACTTGACGCTGAAGTCTATTTGGAGTCAGAGAGCAAGGTTGAACTAATTTTTGCTTGCCATAATTACTCAGATAAGAAGAAGGTAAGACTCATCACTGTAGAGTTTACCAATTATGCTTTGGTTTGATGGGAACAATTATTGTAGACTAAGATGAGATATGGTGAAGATCCAATTGCAACTTGGGGCGAGATGAAGAGGGTGATGAGAATAAGATTTGTGTCATCTTCTTATTATCGGGAGCTACACCAAAGGTTGCAGCGGCTCTCACAAGGAACAAGGACGGTAGAAGAGTACCACAAAGAGATGGAGATGCTCCTAATCCGAGCAAACATAGTTGAGGCACGAGAGGCTTTCATGGCTTGATTCCTAAATTGACTCAATAGAGAGATTACCGGCACTGTGGAATTACATCCATACACAGAGATGGAAGACTTGGTGAACATGGCAATCAAGGTGGAGAAGCAGCTTAAAAGAAAAGGGACTACCCAAAGCTTCTCAAATTCCAACTCCAAATTCAAAGTGGGAGAAGCCTGAGGTGGAAACAAAGAGTTTCGATTTTAAGAATAAGGATAAAAGTGCCAAAACACCTAAAGGTACTCCTAATTCTTCTTCTTTTACTACCACTACTAGACATAGGGAGATAAAGTGTTTTAACTGTTAAGGGTTGTGAGATATTTCTTATGAGTGTCCTAATAGGAAGACTATGTTGTTAGTGAAATTGTTTTGGAGTCTGAGAATGATAGTGATAACGAGATGCCACCATTGGAGGAGAATTATAGTGATGAGAAGAACATAGAGTAAGCTATGAAGGGAGAGTCTCTAATTGTTAGGCGAGCCTTAAACCTTAAAAAGTAAGGAGGAGACTCTAGAGCAATGGGAGAATATCTTTCACACTAGATGTATAGTGGGTGGAAAGATTTGTAGTTTGATAGTGGATGGAGAAATTTGTGCTAATGTAGCTATCACTACTTTGGTAGAGAAATTGGGCTTGAAATGTGAGAAGCATCCTAATCTCTATAGGTTGCAATGGTTGAATGACAGTGGGGAAGTGAAAGTAACCAAACAAGTGAAGGTTGCTTTTGAAATTGGAAAGTATGTGGATGAGGTAATGTGTGATGTAGTACCTATGCAAGTCGAACATATTTTGTTGGGTAGACCATGGAAATCTGATAGAACTATCTATGAAGGTTTTAAAAAATATGTATTCTTTTGAGCACAATAGAAAGAAAGTCACACATACACCTTTATCTCGAAAAGATGTGTATCTTGAACAATTGAAACTATCCAAAGGTTCACATGGAGATTTGGGAAGTGAGGCAAATAAAATAATCGAGTGTAAAGAGGCTAAGAGTGAAAATAATAAAAATAAAGGCCCAATGGTGAGTGATTGCACTCGTAAGAAAAATAAAGAGGAAAGTCCAAGATAGAAAAGTGAGAAGAGTGAAAAGAAAAATAGTATTTATGCAAAAGAAAAAGAAGTCAATAGTGCATTCTTAGGCTAGAAAGCAATATTGTTAGTGAGGTTTCGAGAGGTTTGCTTTGTGAAACTAACCTTAAACCCAATTTGCCTAGTATTTTTGTCTCTTTATTGTAGGATTTTGATGAGAAATCAAGATTGCATGGAGTGCCTAGAACTATTATTTCTGATAAGGATGTGGAATTTTTTAGTCACTTTTGGAAAGTTTTGTGGGATGACACATGGAGAATATTAAAACCAGAAGATTGGGTTTGGGTACACATGAGGAAATGAAGGTTTCCTAAGAAAAGGAAGTCTAAGTTGGATGCTAAAGGCGATGGACCTTTTCAAGTGCTTAAGAGTATCAATGACAATGCATATAAGATTGATCTTCCAGGTGAGTACAATGTGTCCGCTACTTTCAATGTTTTTTTATCTTTCTCTTTTCAATATAGATGCAAATTCGAGGACGAATCTTTTTGAGGAGGGAGTGAATGATGAGGGAATCATAGAGCTATATTATAGCATTGGAGCAAAAGAGAATGACATCATCTTGCCTAAAGGACCGGTGACGCGTGCTTGAGCTAAGAAGATCAAAGTTGGAATGCTTGGACTTGGGAAGAGAATTATGGGTGAAGATCGATTCAAGTTTCCAAATTATTTGAACACTTTTCCGAAGCCTAATGATGATTTAAGCATGATGTCCAAGAAAGGGATGAAGGTGGTAATGATGCTGCTCTGGAGTTGCGGGGATAAAACGACATCGTTTTAATACAAATATTTTTATAATGGCAATTTTGTAATTTTTACAATTTTTGGATTTTATTTATTTAGATTTAGTTTTCAGCCTTAAGATTATTTTCTTAATATTTAATGGTTTAGATTGATTCTTGATCTAACCTTAATCCCTATATAAAGGGGAGTTCCATTTCTTTGTTAATAGAATTCAGATTTCAGATTTTAATCAATAGAATAATTTATTTTCTTATTGCTTTCAAGAGTGTTCTAGCAAGGTGATAAATTAATTAATTCTTGTTGCTGCATTAGGAGTATAACTCTCTTATTAAAGTAGAAATATTTTATGGTGATTGTTCTTCTAATCCATGTTTCTAGATACAAGTTATCTAGAGGTTTGGTAGGGCTGGTTCTTGTTTCCAATTGTTATTCAATATTTCTTGTGTGTTTTGGGATTCCAGATTCTTTAATCTTAGAGTTTCACATCAAATTCTCTCGAATTCAATGCAATTGCTTGCTCTACCATAAGCTTGCTTATCAATCTAATCTCCACCACCTAGTATACACTTAAGTAAAAATCCGAAGGTCCTTTAAAATGTTGTAAGGTTGCTTAGGGGAAGGTAGGTTAGAAAAGAAAAATCATAAGAAAAACAATGGGTTAACATCCAAAATCCAATAGAACATTCAATATATGATCTCACAAATACCCATTAACATTTTCAAATTATTTTCTTTCTTCCCTAAACTTATCATATTAAGCATAATTCTCATGCTTTTACACAAAAACAAAATTTGCAATTTTTCAAACTCTTTTTTTTTTTTTTCAATAAATGCAATTTAGCATGAGAATTCCACTCAAAATTTTAACTCAACCAATTTATACAATTCACTCATAACAACCATCATAAGTATGATCACCCCCACACTTAGGTAAATGGTTTTTTTGCTCGAAACAACCCACAAAATTTGCCATTCCACATCCTAAATGCTCAATTAGACTTGGGATAGGAAAAAGTAGTCAAAAATCAAGTCCAAGGCTTGTAATGCAAGCTAAAGAACAAATAAAAAGATCATAAAAGCTCAAAGGGGTTAAACAATGATAAACACAAAGGTTGGAGTTTTTGGCTAAGTGGCTAAAATAAGGAAAAATGCCTTCATCATTTTAATGCAAAAATACAGCAATGTGATCTCAATAAGCATGTCAAAGCAAGTTCTAAATATACAAATTCAGACATGAATATCACTCTAAAAAATGATAGAAGAAAGTAATTAGATTCTAATTCAAGACTCAAAAGCTCACGTACGCTTAAGTTTACTAAGACTAGCTTTCATTTTACCCAATTCAAATGGTTACCAAATCAGACTTCAAGTTACTAAACTCAGTGAACTAATCATGCTATTTACTTCATTTTATCTCAATCTCCATCCATAATATTGATATTTTCATGACTCAAATCAATGATAAAATATCAAAATTAAACAAAGGCATTGGTTCACAAATCTCAGCCTAGGAACACAAATAAAATGTAAACTAAATAAAACAAAATAACTAACCTAACAAAATAACAAATAAAATAAAATAAATAATCATAAATTATCCCCCAACAATTAAATCACATCGTCCCCAATGTGCATAAAATGGATAACATATATGAAGAGAAAAGTAATACTCCCCTGAAAAAATGAATTTTCCACATCATGCACAGGGACAAGCCAAACTACTGGTGTGATCGAGTATTTTTCTTTTGAGTTTTTTTTCTCTTTTTTTTTTGTTCACCTCCTAAGAAACAAAAAAAAAAACAACAAAAAGAAAAATTAAAGAATAGTTAACTGCAATTAAGAAAAATAAAAACATAAAAACTTCTAAAATTAAATCCTCATGGGTTGCCTCCCACACAACGCCTTTGTTTAATGTTGTCGGCTCAACATGGCTTGAATTTCTCAAGTAATGGACTTGCCATCAAATATTTTGAATGTATTCACTTCTCTGTTGAATTCGAAGGTCAAGGATCCTTCATGAACATAAATTTTCAATTTTTGTTCGATATTTTGATAATCTGGTCATGAGCCTGTAACAACACAAACTAAAAACGAGAATAGAAACTAGAAAGAAAAAAATCAGCGCACAGTCCCTAGCAACAATGCCAAAATTTGATGCATGTCGTTGAACACCCAATTTAATTACTGAATCTACCAAAACTATAGTAGTGGCAAGTCCAGGTTGAATCCCTAAATTCTGTGTTAAATTCCAATTTAAATTATATCTTAGTAAAATACTGAACTACAATTATAAAAATTGAAGTTTTATTTGCTTGAAATATAATCAAAATAAGTAAATACTGAAAATAAATCAATGAGAGAAACTCTTAGGATCAGAATAATTCATAAGACTAATAAACAATTGATCATAGACATAAAAAATGCAATTCTTTCATTTAGTTTGGCATAGATAATTGACACGGCCTAATTTTTTTATATTTCTTACTAAAATAAACTAATCCATATACAATCATTAATTAGTTAAAATTTTTGAAATTAAATATAGAGTCAACGTGACTTGAAATTATCTAAGAAACTAATCAAGAACAAGAGAAAAGTCAAATAAAGACAAACTCTACAAACGTTGCAAAGTTTAATCTAATTTATATTTTTCATAGACAATTAACATAAACTGAGATCATAACCATTAAAGTCTATTTGCTACTAATTATTAAAAATCCAATACGACTGAGAATTCAATTTAGCAATAATTTAATCTCACATAAAAATAACGGTGCTAGGTTATAGTTATGAGAAATTGAAAATATAAACAATAAACATAGCAGAACATGAAATGAATAATTAAATTGGATTGAAATAAAAACAAGTCTCACAATTGCATAACTAGTTTAAAATTATTCTTACCCAATAAGAGAAGTTTAGAAGCACATACTTGAGAGAAAAACTCAATTCTAATGCTAAAATTTGTCTAAAAGTCGGCTCTTCTCTTTACAACAAGGATAAGACATATTTATACTAGAACCTAGGGCTAAAACTGATAAAAACGCACATAAATGACTTGGATTCACGCCCACCCAAGCGGCTGGCCAGGTGCCTGGTATAGGGCTTTGTGCTTGCTGCCAAATTCTATTTATTTACGGTTTTGCTACTGTTTCTTCATTTTTCATCTCTTTAAGCTAAAATCCACCTAAAACATAGAAAAATACAAATTAATCCATTTTAAGTGAATAAAATATGCTCAAATATAGTATTAAGGTACATAATATATATATATACATATATATATATATATATTGTAACCCATCAAGCATGTCTGCTAGGCATTGTTGAGCTTAGTCCGCTCAACTTGTTTTTTTTTTTGCTCTTCCTTACTCATAGCTACTTTAGGGCACCATACTCAAGTTTTTCCTTCACTTTTTCACTTCCCCACAAGTTAAGAGCTTGTGGGTAAGCTATAATTGTGATGAACCATACTTTATAGATCTCTCTTCCAAAAAGATGGTTGAGAGGGGCTGAAATCTTGTTGAAGCAATTTTTGTAAAGTTCTCGGTTTTTGGTATGAAAAATATATTTTTCTCAAATGTTTAGGATAACTATTGTGCTGGCTTGTAAGAGATTCAAGGCAGCAAAATATACAAGTCTCAAAAACACGAAATCGGGCTTTGAAAGGGTGAACTTAGGCTCTTATGGAATGTAACCAGGATGAACCTAGGCTCTGATACCAAATCTGTTGGGTTTTGGTATGTTTGGCTGAGATATTCTCAGAGAGAAAGGTTAGTAACTCTCTAGTTTTGCTTTTCTTTGTTTTGATTTTGCTTGAGGAAGAAGATAAAGAGAGAAGATATATTTGTTGTGTAAAAATCTCAGCATCTTTTAAATTTCATTTCCTTCTATTTATAGAGATTACATTTAATTAAAACACAATATAATTTTACATCTGGAAAAAATCAATTTATCTACCAGATAGTGACTACTTGCTTGTTTGAGCTTTCCTCTTCTGCATGCTTTTGCCTTACCTTAATGTGTAATGGTAGGTATCTTGTTTTGTGTGACGAACCTTAGTTTCCTCTTTGATGATTACCTTGGTAAACCCATTTGTCTAGACATAAACTTTTGAGTGTGAGCGTTATCGGAGGCTTGGAAAGACTTCTCAGGCACATACATTTCCCTTGGACATTTCATCCTTGGATGCTTCGGTATAAACCTCAGACATTTTACAGTCAAGTCTCAACTCAGACATATCACACTCTAGTCTGGCCTCAAAAGTTTTATACTGAGACACTTCGATCTCAACCTCGGACTTTTGCTCAGTCTTTCTTGTCTTGGATGTTACCTCGACATTTCTTATCTTAGCTTTTGACTTGAAATTTCTTGGCCTCGCCCGCTACCTCAGCATTTCTTCGGTTTGCCTTTGGCTCTGCATGTGTCTCGGCATTCTTGGCTTCGTCTGCTGCGTGGGACGTTTGTTGTTTCAGCCGTGTCTTGGACATTTGTCTTGGGCGTTGTTGGCACAACTATGCCTTCGACATTGTTGTCTCAGACATTTTGTCTCAGACGTTTGTCTTGGATATTGCTGTTTAAGCATTGTCTCAGATGTTTGTCTCGGACATTGTTGCCTCAACATTTCTGACATATTTTATTTTGTGTATGGAAAAATTGCCACCTTTCAACACTCTCGTCTCTCGCCTTCCACATAAAAATGTCATCGGATTCAAATGGTTTTATCATATCAACTAAACTGAGGATGGCAGCATTGATCAGCTTAAAGCTCATATTATTGCCCGTGGCTATACTAAAATCGGCGGAGAAGACTTTGATGAAACCTTCAGCTCCATGATTAGACATACTACCATACGGGTTATTATCTCCATTTTTGTTACAAAAAGTTGAACGATTGGCCAATTGGATGTAAAAAATGCATCACTTTCTCGGTATCCTCAAAGAAACAATATACAAAGAGCAACCACTCACTTATGTTTCCTTTACTCTTTTGGACTATGTCTCTAGAAAATGCCATTTTATGGGCTTAGAACTTGGTTTGGTCGACTCTCACAATTTTTTTTTCTCTTAAGGTTTCGTGTGCAACAAAACTGACCCTTCTATATTTGTTTTTCATCAATATCAAAGTTTTATCCTTTTACTAATTTATTTTGATGATTTACCACGGCGAGCCACCTGTACCAAAGCAAGGAGGGGGTCGATAGCTCCACTTTTTGGGTCATTTCCAGCTTGATTTGGCTGGAAAACTGCTGTTGCCGGCGAGGGAAGGAAGCGCGTGGGGTGGGCTGCGCAGGGAGCCTTCGGGCGAGAGAGAGCCCCAAAATTCCAGAAATTTCTAGAAATTTAAAACCAAAGTAAGGGCAATTTCGTCATTTCTCACTCATAATATCAGCCACTGCAAAATTACCAAAATGCCCCTCACACTATTTAAACCACATCCTCTCGGTCTTAGCTCAGAATCAAGCATACTACTAGTCTACGAACTCGTATTGACTAGCTCTACACAATGGTACCACAGTCAAAACAAAACTAAAACCACAGAAAAAGTCAACCCCGGGCCCACTTACGGTCAAACTTGGTCAAATTTGGGAATTTTTTAATCTTTTCCCGGGACGGGGGTGTTACATCGCCACTAGTGACTTGTCTACGAATATTTCCTAACTTTGGCGGCCCTCTACCCTTCTTTTGGTTCCTACTTGAGGAAGAGTCTTCATCATTAGGATTAGTAGGATTTTAATTTAGATCCATATCTACAAAAAAACATTAGTAAATTATCAAATATTTAGATACATATTAACAAACCAACAAATAAAAATTATATAATATAAAACCGTAACATATATGCAAAACCGTCATTTTTAAAACCGTCGTAAAATCAAATATAACATATATATACAAAATCGTCTTTTTTAATTTTTTATGCCCATTGTAAAATCTTATACTTCCAAATTTCTAAAGAAACCGTCATCTATAAACATATTACACTATAATTTCAATATATCCAATATATATTCATACAATATATCTAATATATATATATTCATGCTCAACTTTATTCATACAATATATCCAATATATGTTCATCTAATATATTCATTCAATATATTTTCATACAATATATCCAATATTTAAATTATTTCCAAAATATTCATACATTATAATTTCAACATTTTCACCAAAAAAACAATTTTCACGTGCACAATATAATTTCAACATTTCAACACATTTTCACAATATATTCATGCACTATAATTTCAACATTTTCACCAAAAAAAAAATATTCACGGGCACAATGACTTTTTCAACATTTCAACACATTTTCACAATATATTCATACATTATAATTTCAAAATTTCAACATTTTCACCAATATATTCACGGGCACAATATATATGTTCAAGTCACATTTAAAGCACAAAATTATTGATTCACCATTGTTGACTACTTACCTTAAGTTTTTGGGTTGGAAATGCAGTAGATTCCCGTTGAAATGAAGCAAACGGGGGAGAGAAGCTTGCGGCAGCGACAGTTCGAGTGTAGGGTTTCTGGAGAAATGGGGAAAAATGAAGGAGAAGACCGTGTAAGGAAGAAAACACGGGGGCAAAAACGGTGCCGTTTTTGTTATAGAAGACGGTTCCTAGCTATACCCGTCGTCTATACACTTAAGACGACTGTTCTTAGTGAAACCGTCGTCTATAGACTAAAAGCGACGGTTTCAATAGGAATCATTGTCTATAGTACTATATAAAACGACGTCGTTTTACCATTGAATTTTCAAAAGGCGCAGTTTTAAATAAAAACACAATTTTTTTTCCACCCAGCAAACCAGAGCCTGCCAGGTGTGTATCCAGATGCCCCTTTAGGTGCCTGGATATCTAGGTAAAAAAGATTTAATTAAAGTATTTATAAACTTATTAATTAACACCTAAATTTTTTATAAATTTTAAATTAAACTATTTTTAATATAATTAATTTTTTTTAAATTTTTTTAAATATTATTAAAATATTTATAAATATAATTACAATATATCCAAAATTTATCTTCATGAAAATAACTTTAAATTGTGTCAAAAAAACCCTAATTAATATATTTACCATTAATTTAATTTGTATATTGAAAAATTAAAAAAAAAATTGGACATACTTGATATAATTTAATAAAAGTGAAAAAATTAATTAAACACAATCAGCATTATTCTTTATTTTTAATCCATATTCCATTACAATCGTTACGAACACAGATTTCTTAGCAGTCCTCAGCATCAAGAGCGATCTCTTTATTCGGTATTTGTGTAGCAAATGGAGTGTGTATCAATGCAATGTCTCCAAATGTATCCCATTCAGAAGATTTGGTCTGTGTGTAATGAGTAGTGCTTAATTTGCAAGGATTCTCCACATAAAATACTTGGGTTACTTGAGAAGCCAAAATAAATGGATCAGATTTGTGACCAAGTTTGTTGAAGTTGACACATGTAAATCCACAATCATCTTTCTTAATACCATGATTGATGTCAGCCCAATTACATTTGAATACCGGAATTCAAAATTTAATGTAATCCACATCCCATATTCCGACCACTACACCATAAAACGACATATCGGTGAATTTTGGATTGTCGTCTTTTGCACTTGAATACTGCATCGATCTAGCGACCAAGCTTACGCCACTATTCTGTGTAACACTCTTGTTGTCTCTTTCAAATGTATGGTATCGGATTCCGTTAATGTCGTAGCCGGAATAGCTCATTACTTCGAAACATGGTCCCAGTGCTATCCATTTCAATGTATATGACACATTATTATCTGGTTCACTCAATTCTTTCTGAATCTACCACATGCACTATTAGTAAATGCAATAAAAGTAATGTAGTTACTTCATCTCAGAACCAATACAATTAATTTGCAACAAAAGTAACAATTAATGTTAAACTTACTTCATCTCGAAACCAATAAATGAAAGTGCGATTTTGCTCGTTTTGAAACCATTTTGCCTTTCTTGTTTTGTTACGAATATCACACTTCAAACCCTTCAAAGGATCACCAGTATCATCTTTCACACATTGTACTTCATGGCGACAAGGTGGGTTCCCGATTGCATGCACGCCTTTTTGATACTCACTACAAAATTCGATTGCTTCCTCAGCGATGTAGTTCTCTGCAATGCAGCCTTTTGGGCGGTAATGATTGCGAACATACCCCTTCAACACTTTCATGTATCTCTCAAATGGATACATCCATCGAAAGAAAACTGGCCCACTCAATCGCACTTCTCGAACCAAATGAACAGTTAGATGAACCGTTATATCAAAGAAAGATAGAGGAAAATACTTTTCAAGTAAATACAATGTCTTAACAAGATCTGTCTGAATATTGTCCAAATTTGAAACATCAATCTCTTTTTTGCATATAGCGTTAAAGAAAACACATAATCTCATTATTACATGTCGGCATTTGTTGGGAGGACTGATCGTAGTGCAACATGCATCAATTTTTGCATCAAGGTATGTAAATCAGGAGATTTCATGCCTTTCAACTCCAAATCATTTATCGACACAATATTCTAAAAATTTGAAGAGTAGCCATCGGGAACCTTTAAATTTTCCAAACACTTGCAAAATGTTTTCTTCTTTTCCTAGGATAATGTGTAACATGCAGGTGGTAGATATGTCCTTTTCTCTTCAACAACAGAAGCCAAATCACTTCTTATGCCCATTTCGACCAAATCAAGCCTAGAATTAAATCCATCTTTAGTTTTTCCAGAAATGTTAAGCAATGTGCCAACAATGCTCTCATATACATTTTTTTCAACATGATGACATATAAGTTATGCCTCACATATAATGACTTCCAATAGTCAAGCTCAAAAAATATAGACTTTTTCTTCCAGCAATCTCGATCAGCAGTAGACTTTTTTCTCTTATTACCACTATCAAATGACTTAGAGTCAAGTTTTTGAAGTATATCTTCTTCCGTCACATGTAAAGGAGTTGGACGAAACTCCTAAAATCCATTGAAAAACTTCTTTTGCTTTCGAAAATGATGATCACTCGGAAGAAAGCTCCTATGTCCGCAATAACTCATTTTTCTACCATTTTTCAAACTTTGAGCACACATGTTCTCGATGCAAATAGGACAAGAATAATATCCTTTAGTGGTATGACCAGAAAAATTACTATTTGTGGGGAAGTCATTTATAGTCCATAATAATATTGCTCGCAAAGTGAAAAATTCCCGCTTACACGTATCCCAAGTTCGTACCCCTTCATCCCACAACTGCTTAAGATCGTCAATCAATGGCTGCAAATGAACATCTATATCGTTGCTAGGCTGTTTCGGTCCAGATATCAACACAGTCAACATTATAAATTTCTACTTCATACACAACCATGGTGGAAGATTATATGTAACTGTAAGCACAGGCCAACAACTATATTGATTACTCATATGCTTATGCGGGTTAATGCCATCAGTTGCAATCCCAAGCCTTATGTTTTGACATCCATTACCAAAATTAGGCCACATGCGATCAACTAGCTTCCAAGACGGTGAATCAGCGAGATGCTTAACTTCCTAACTGCGACCTTTCGTTCATTTGCATGCCACGTAAGATTTTTAGCTGTGTCAACGCTTTGAATCATCCTCTTGAACCGGGAATGAGTGGAAAATACCACATGACTTTATGAGGGACATTTACATGTTTAGTTCCATCGTCAGTTTCCTTCCACCTCGATGCTCCGCATTTAGGACAACTTTCTTGCGCTTCATAGTCTTTTCGATAAAGAATGTAGTTGTTGCGACAACAATTTATCTTCTCATAATCCATGCCCAATGCTGTTAGAGTCTTTTTCACGTTGTACATAGAATCTTGCAAAACGTTATCGCTCGGTAGCATTTTCCACAACAACTTTAATAATTCTGAAAAGCTTGTATCTGAAAGACCGTATTTTGATTTCAGGTTGTACAACTTTATCAAACTAGATAGTTTGGTAAAGTACGTACAACTTGGATACAAAGGAGTTTCAACATCCTCCAACAACCTCTTAAATTCACCGGGATTATCCACGAACTTGTCACAAGCATCATTCACCATGTCAATATTATTACCCACCACATCTTCATCATCCGTATTTATGTGGGTAAAATAAATTTCAGTGTTATTGCTTTTGCTAATTCCACTAACTCTAGAACAATCTCCACTATATCCTTCCAACTATTCTCCATGTAAAATCTACTTACAATAATTCGTATCAAACCCCTTAAAGTATACATGCCCTATCACTTATTCAATAGTGCTAAAATATAAATTCCCACATTCCATACAAGGACATCGAATTTTACCATCTCTATTTGCACTTTTCTTAGTAAATTCTAAAAACATTTCAAAACCCTTTTGAAATTCATCGCTTCTCCTATCCATCGTTATCCATGATTTGTCCATTTTATCTATTTGAATAACAACTAATTAAAACTAATTTAAACAAGAATGATTTAAAATATAGCAATAAATAATATATTACTAACAATTTAACCAACATTTAATAATTAACAAATCAATAATAGAAAATAAATAGAGAACAATAAATAAATAAACAATAAATATAGAGACAACGATAATTACACAACTAATTAATATTAATGTTTTACTATATTCTAAAATTAACTACAACAACATAAAATATATAATAAATAACAATACTATATGAGATTATAACATATCAAGTATTTAAACAAACTAACAAATTTAATAAATGGAAAACATATATATATCATTGCAGAACTTAAATGTTCATAACCTAATAATTATAAAATAATTAATTCATGAAAATAAAATTATATAACTAATTTAATTTAAATGATAATGCAATAACATAAATATTTAATGTGATTAATTGCATAAAATTACTTACCTTGATAGTGAGCTTTTTTACAACAATCAACTTCAAGCTTCAACAAATTGCTGACTTAGATCCTGAATAAATGCTATTTGAATATTTTTGATCACCACTAAATATTGATTGAAAATTATGGGAGAAATGAATTTCTTATTAACAAGTGAATTTGATTGAGAACGAAATTGAAAATATATAAGCAAAAAAAATTACAACAGCTATATTTTTTGCAACGGCTATTTATACAATGTTAAAACCCGCGTTTCAGACACTAAACGTAAGAGTGCCATGTGGACAAATGTACACAAAAGGACGTCGGTTAAAAACAAAAACCGACGTCGAAAAAGGGAAGATATAGACGACGGATTTCTATAGAAACCGTTGTCTATACTTACATCAAAGACGATGGTTCATAAGAAACCATCGTCTATAGTTGCATCATAGAGGACGGTTCTATACTCTTCAACAGATACGTGGCATCCACGTTGCTGCCACATGTCTTTAGAGTTTTATCAACGACTGTTTATTGAGTAAACATCGTCTTTTGATGTGACTATAGACGACTGTTATAAATAAAACCGTCGTTGATGTTTTCTTTATACGACGCACTGTCGTATTTGTTACCCTCCAAAGTTAATAACCGTCGTCTTATTGTATCAACGTCGGCCTTCTTTTATAACTGACGTCTATATAAAAATAAGGCCATCGTCGATAGCTTCTTTCTGTAGTAGTGGACTACTGGAAATTGGTTCTTTAATCCTCTCTTCTTAGCTTCTTCAAACTATGATCAAAGCCTTAAGGTGAATCCTCCAAAGGCTGGCCAAATCTCCTTGGACTTTTCTTTGTGTAGCACAACTTTGCTCTTTTAAAAACTGAATAATAAATCTAACTAAATACCTATGTTCCTGTGAGAGTGGGGAGGAAAAGAAAGGGAAAGATGCGGTTGGAGAGGGGAGAAGACTACTGTAGCCGTGAGGGCTAGTGAATGGTGTAAAGGATTCTTCTTCACTCTCAAGGTAGCAATCTATTTATAAGAGAGGTTTAACCCTAAGGTATCTCTAAAACCTAGAGAATATAGGAGATACAATATTACATAATCTCAATCTCCATAAATTCTCTATATGGCCAGCCACCCAAAGGAGATAAAGGTATTTTGTGCCTCATGTTCACACTAGAGATAAGGAAATATTCCTTGTCCGTATAGAAATAAAAATCAATCTCTAATTCCTTTTCCTTTTATCCTAAATATTATTCCAATAATTAAATTAGAATAATCTGACCTCCCATGTGGCATATGATGTGGCAAATTCGGACACATGGTTGGGGTATGGTGACATGGCAGTCCAGTCACAAATGTAGTCCAAATAAGCAAAGAACTTTCCTTTTTTATCTTCAATGACTGTCAGGCAGATTCCAAGTAGACTTTGGGTGACCAAATGAACTCATAATCCATTTATTCTTGTAGAAAAAGTTAGGTCTATGTTGTATATTTCCAGGCATATCTTGTTTGCACAAATTGGACATCGAGAAGGTACTCAAATTCCAGTTTTCCCGAGATGGTGTAAATTTGCCGCAACTGTTGGAAATAGTGATTTTGTAAATCAAACTGGCACTTATTGGACAAACCAATTGCAATGAAAATTTTCATAATTGAAGCCTAGTGAATCAGGAATCATTTGCAACTAGAATTGCACGAAACCTCAAAGTGTGGCTCCAGATATGATTTTCTTAGTAAAGGTTGCGCCGAAACACACTATTTCCGGCTTTAGTCTTTCTTTTACTGAAAACAGAAAAATACAATAATTAAGTACTTTTCATTATCATTTAATTATAAACTAGCTTAAATTCAATATAAAAAGTGGCATAAAAACATTAACATTTTATGCCTATCAACAAATAATGCGAACAACAGAATTACAAGCAGTTAAATATTTCCATAAATACAAAAATTAAATGTGACATTGTTTTTGTCATCTAAAAGTATGTATATATAAACAGAAATACTATATATATCTCTTACAATAATATGAATGGGAGCAAAGCAGCGGTCCATTCTGCTCTAAAATGGTCGACATACTGCTGGGTCTAAACACTATCTTGGAACTGCACATACATACCAAACAAGTAGTTAAAATAAGTGTTAACTAATAATATCAATTTTGAGTACTGTAAAAATGTTTTAATTATTACCATTTCCGCTAAATTTTCTCGAGCAACATTATTTACTATGATGTCCTGTAAGATCATCATCACATAATACCTGCATTCGGTATTTCTTGTTTGTTTTACCGTCTATACAAAAGTGATACAAAAAAAGAAGTTAATCATTATAGTAAATAGATAAGTAATTTTTTTCTCCACATACAATATTAATATGTATTTAGAATGATGAATAAATATTTATGTGTAAAATTCTTATTTATTTATGTACCTTTGTTTTAGGCCATCTACGTTTTTCGTACTGAACTTTTTTTCGTCCGTCGGATGTACAGTTCCAAGTCAAGTATGCCCTATATGTACATTATATGCATAAATTATATATATCACAAGAAATAATATCAACAATAAATATTAATTATTAAATTTTATTAATAATCATCCACATATATACTTAATTATGCATACTTACCTATCTTTGACGGTTGTTCTTCAAAAGCGCATCATGAAACCATGCGACTGCTAAGTATTGGTCAACAACACCCAACATCCAACGGTTTCTGCAAAATGTATTAATTACAATTGTTTTAATAAAAGTCAAATAATTCATTGTAGTATTAGAAAACTTATAGTACCTTGACCAGTATGGAAAAAACCATAGTTGACGCCTTTCTGCATCTCTCCATCGCAGTAAAATTTTCAGTTCTTGCTCATCGAGATTTCTCCTTTCTACATTGGGTATATAATCAGGGAGCATAAAACAATATTTCCCAAGTTGTGAACCCATCAGTCGGGAATGTAAATGCCTAAGCAGTGAAATATCATTTACATAATTAGTTGTATGTAACAAAACAATAGTAATAAAATATTTAGCAATTAATGCAATAAAGTTTGAATTATGTACCTTATGTAAAACAAAATGCAAGATTATTGCAACTCTTGCATATAACAAAAATCTGTTATATCTTTCTTCAAAATTGATATACACACTTCATGGCCCATAATCGTTGGTGGCAAGTATGTCATCCACATGTGATAAATGTCGAAAGGGTTGATCCGCCTTAACAACTCTAAAATTGCAGGGCTAAGTTGTAATGAGCCGGCATCGTCAAATTCAGCAGCATCAGCATCTGCCCACTTGGCCTCTACTGGTGTAGGCCTTGGGGTTCTATGTGAGCCACTTGATCCTGAAGCAACCACCTATTTGCGCTTTGATGTTTTCCTATTCTCCTATTCCTAAAATCGAAATAATAACACATGTTAGTATCACAAATTACCTAAAATATATATGCAAACATATTTCCATTTTGAATATATCATATTAGAATGGGATTTTGTGGTGAAAGCGCTGAATGCTTGGGGTTTCTCAATAGAAGTCCAGCAACTTATAAGAAAATGCCTTTGCTGAGTTCAATATTTGCTCCTCTTCAATGGGGGCATAGCGGACACCTTCAGTCCTAGTCGGGGTCTTAGGCAAGGCGATCCATTGTTTCCCTTTCTCATTGTCTTATGTGCAGAATTTCTATCTAGATCCTTGAATCAGGAGGAAGACACAGGCAGGATTAATGGAAACATGATCAACCAAAATGCTCATTTGATTTCACACCTAATGTATGCGAATGACCTGATTGTTATGTGTAGGGCTAAAGAGGATGAAGCAACGGTTGTCAAAAGAAGCCTTGAGCGGTACTTTGGTTGGTCGGGGCAATAAGCGAATATGGAAAAATCAACCATTTTATTCTTAATGAAAATGAGTCACAGTGATCGGGTGGCTGTTAAAGTGGTTTTTGGATTCAAGGAGATGTCCTGAGACTCAATATATTTCGGGAACAATCTCCGTTTTAGTAAGAACAAAACAAAAGACTTCAAAATTTTGAAGGACAGGATAAGTCTTAGGCTGGAGGGGTGGAACAGAAACCTATTGTCGAAAGCAGGGAAAGCAATGCTAATAACTTCGGTCATCCAAGCTATCCCAACCTACACCATGTTGACTTTTAGGATTCCCAATAACCTATGCAATGAATTCAGCGCAAGGAATATTTAGTTCTAGAAAGTTCCTTCTGAAAGGATCTTTCTTCAAAATTGGTTATGAGTTAAAGATTAATCCGTGGAGGGATCCTTGGGTCTTGAATATTAATGGAAAGACCCCGGTGGTTAAACCTGATGTGGACACCAGTCATTGGACTAAAGTTTCTAACTTGCTGTTAGATGATGGCTCTGATTAGGATATAAGGGTGATACGTGAAATATGCGAGGAGGACTCTGTCAATGCAATAATCAACTTGAGGTGGCCGAATGGCAATAATGAAGACCAGCTGTTTTGGTGCAGAAACAATTCTAGATTGTTTTCGATGAGTAATTGCTATGCTGTGAATTGCAACACCGGAGGGACGGATTCAGGGTTATGGAACGCAATTTGGAAATCGCATTTGCATGAAAGACTGAAAGTGTTTTTATGGCAAGTGTTGGCTAATGTTATGCCTACTAAGGAGATTTTAAGTCACAGATTCGATGGCTTAGAGGATGTTTGTGTGGTGTGTGGAGAGTGGGGGAAAGCTCAATTCATTTGTTCAAGAGCTGTCACGGGTTTAGGGCGATGGCGTTTGCTAGTAGCTGGGGAGGGATAACTGATGCTTGGCCAGTTGCTAATGTGGAGGATTTGGTTGAGTTCTGCCTCAAGCCTCCTGCCGAGTGCAAGAGGGATATGGATAAAGAAACATTTTCAACTTTTGCAGTGTCTCTACTGTATGGTTTATGGTTGTATCAGAATGACTGCTTGTAAAAGAATAAATATTCCATTGTGGAGGCTGAAAAGCATCTGTTAAGCCTGGTGAAAGAATATGCTAGGGTTGTTCAACACCATTCCACATTCCTAGAAAAGAAACCAAAAGAGGGGTGGACTACTCCTAGAAAGGGCTGGTGGAAGGTGAACTGCGATGCTGCTTGGAGGGAAGGGTTAGCTGCTTTTGCCATGGTGACTCGGGATGTTGATGGTCTCCTTGTCATGGGTTGCACCAAACTGAACTAAAAGCAATTGAGTGGGCTGTCATGACAGTTTCCAGTAAACCTGGAACAAACTTAGTTTTTCTTCGGATGCTCTGGTGGCCATTAATGAAATCTTGTCTCCTAGGGAACTGGTAGGATGGCATACGAGAGACTTGGTTATTCGTATAAGAACTACAAATACTTTTGTTGATCTCCTTACCAAGAAAGCTTTTGATAATAATTGTAATTTTTTGTTTTCTTCCTTCAACCTTTGTAGTCTTCCCAAGGATCTTTGTGATGCTTATGCCTCAGATCTTATGGGAAGAGCCCTTGTGTAATCCCCTCTTTGTAAAGGCTTTTTGTGCTTAATAGCAATCCCTTTTTACCAAAAAAATAAAGGTAATCCAAGCCTAACATTTCACACCCTTATTAGGCCTTATTGTCCTAGCCCATTTAGGTTTGGGGTCAAATTACTAATTCTATTAGGAAACCTAATGCTAGGTTCTATATAAACACAATAACATAGATAACTGCTTTAACTTTTATCCTCCAAATCCAAGATCCATGATGATATGTCCACTTGTTTGTCAATTGATGTGGTCACTAATTTAGTGGATAAATGTGTAAAGGAAAACTTACCTAACCTATTAAAGTTAAGCTTTCTTGATGGTGAGTGTGAGAATGAAGAAGTTGAGGAAAATATAAATTACTTAGAAGTTACCCCTGTATATGACCAGCTAGGCATTTTGAGATTTAGGTGAGAGTGGACCTAAAAGGGAACCATCTTGTGAGAAGCCACACTTAGATATATTGATCTTAAATCCCTCCCTAGACATTTGCAATATGCCTTCTGAGGAGATGAAAACACTCTAACCATCATCGTATTCTCATCTCTAAGAGAATAACAAGAGAATAAACATTTGAAAAGTTCTGAAAACTCAAAACCGTATTAGGATAGACCATAGCTGACATAAAGTTCATATTTCTGATGGATTTCACAGACTTGGATATGGAGTAAGAGCATGACTTTCCACTCATTCTGAGGAGACCATGCTTAGTTACCATTTAATCTCTCATTGATGTGGAAAAAAGGTAGTTTAGTCTTAAGAGTACTAGATAAGGAGGTATGATTTAATGTGTTCAAATCTTTGAAACACCTTAATGATGATACGCCCTCTTGTTTGTCAATTGATCACAAATTTGGTGGATAAACGTATAAATGGAAACTTACCCAACCTATTAGAGTTAAGTTTGCTTGATGGTGACTATGAGAATAAAGAAGTTGAGGAAAATATAAAGTATGTAGAAGCTACCCCTATATATGACCAGCTAGGCCTTTTGAGATTTAGGTGAGAGCGGACCTAAAAAGGAACAATCTTCTGAGAAGCCACCCTTGATATATTAATCTTAAATCCCTCCCTAGACATTTAAAATATGCCTTTCGAGGAGCTAAAAACACTCTACTCATCATCATCTTCTCACTGTTAAAAGAACAACAAGACAATAAACTTTTGAAAAGTTTAGAAAGCACAAAACCGCATTAGGATAGACCATAGCCGACATAAAGAGAATACTTCCCTCTATTTATATGCACAAAATACTTATGTAGGAAAACTATAAGGAAACCATAGAACATTAAAATAGACTCAACCCTAATGTTAAGGAAGTATTGAAAATGAGGTTTTGAAGTTGTTAGATGCTAGAATTATCTATCCAATTTAATATACCACTTCAGTTTTACCAATCTAAGGAGTGCCTACAAATGGGTATAACAGTAGTGAAGAATGATAAGAATAAATTAATATCCACTAGGTTAGTAACCGAATGGATAGTGTTCATGGACTATTGAAAGTTAAGAAAGCCACTTATAGGCATAAAATGTTAATGTTTTTATGCCACTTTTTATATTGAATTTGAGCTAGTTTATAATTAATTGTTAATGAAAAATACTTAATTACTATATTTTTCTATTTTCAGCAAAAGAAAGACAAATGCTGGAATTACCGTATTTCTGCGCATCCTTTACTAAGAAAATCATATATGGAGCCACACTTTGAATTTTTGTTCGATTCTAGTTGCTAATAATTTCTGATTCAATAGGCTCCAATGCTGCAGAGTTTCATGGCAAATAATTCTGCCAATCAGTGCCAATTTGATTTACAAATTCATCAGTTGAGGCAGATTTACACTGTCGGGAAAATGAGGATTTGAATGTCTTACTGATGTCCAAATTGTGTGATAAATATATTCCTGGAAAGCTAAGATACAGACCTAACTTTTTCAATAAAAATAACTAGATTCTGAGTTCATTTGGTCACCCAAAGTGTACTTGGAATCTACCTGATGGTCATTGAAGATAAAAAATGAATGTTTTATGCTTACTAGGACTACCATTGTGATTGGACTGCCATGTCACCACAAATCAGCCATGTGTCCGAATTTGCCACATCACATGACACATGGAAGGTCAGATTATTCTAATTATTTTAATTGGAATAATATTTGGGATAAAAGGAAGGGAAATTAGAAATTGATTATGATCCCTAACAAGATAAGGAAAGTATCTCTATCTCTA
The DNA here is from genome assembly GCA_003254975.1 of Ochetophila trinervis. Classification (NCBI taxonomy): domain Eukaryota; kingdom Viridiplantae; phylum Streptophyta; class Magnoliopsida; order Rosales; family Rhamnaceae; genus Ochetophila; species Ochetophila trinervis. Next base: position 29,749 of record QANX01000761.1, on the reverse strand, counting down.
GTGTGAACATGAGACACAAATACATCTTTACCCTTGGTGTGGCTGGCCATGTTGAGAATGTAAAAGTTGGTATTGTGATTTGCATGCTATCTCCTATATTCTCTAGGTTTTAGAGGTTCCTTAGGGTTAAACCTCTCCTATTCCTATAAATAGATGAGTATCTTGAAGGCTAAGAAATATCATTATCTTCCTCAAGGCAGCAAAGCTTTTCTGTTAGGTTTTTGTTCAGATTTTGTTAATTAATTCATAGCAAAGTTGTGCTACACAAAGCAAGGTACAAGGAGGATCGGCCAAGCCATTGGAGGAGTCAAACTTGCTACTTTGATCATAGTTTGGAGAAGCCAAGGATTGAAGTTTGAAGGATAAATTCCAGCAGCCATCAATATTGGATTTGATTCTTTTTCTCTTTATTTTCTTGCTATTTAATCTATGTTATTTCTTTATTATTTGATGGATAATTTAGAAATCATGTGTAACTAATTTTTCTATGAGGATTATGATGTAACCCTATTACGAATATTTAGTACTTAATGTATATTTAAGTTTGATTCATGTTTAAGGTTAATATTTTATTGTAGTTCTTAATGCTTCCATGAAAAGGTGGATTCATTAAGTATTTATATTGGCTTAGAAATAAAGGATATAAGTATGGATGGACAATAAAATACATGGTTATAGAAATATTGCATGCCTTAGTGACAACTTTAGCATGATTTATTGAGTTTGCATGTCTTAGGGCTTAAATTTCCGTATTTAGATTAAAGATAATTAAATACGTTATGCTTGCTAGATTAGAAAGCATTGAGAAATCAACTTCTAGTCATATGTGGTTAAAGGGGGGTTAACCTATGAATCTATATAATGCATTAAGGTAAAATAGGAGTAATAGTGGTGCAGTCATAATCCTTGTTTTCTTAAAATCTTGATAAACTACTTGCTGCCTTGCTTTTGTTTTTATTATTGCTTTAATTTTAATTCATGCTTTGGTTACACAAAAACAATCTTTCAAAAAACTCTCTTTTAATTTCCAAAGTTTAATTTACAATTTATTTAATTTCAATAACTAGAGACATTATTCCTCGTAGGATCAATACATGTTTTCTTAATTTTAAACCACTTTATTACTTGTTGATTCGTGCACTTGCAAGTTAATCTAAAATATACCACAACAGCCACTAGGAATGTCCATTTTCCTTTACCTTTTATTGATCTAATGTTAGAAAGGTTAGCTGGTCATTCTTATTATTGCTTTCTAGATAGGAATAGTGGCTATATTCAAATTGCTATAGCCCCTAGATGATCAAGAAAATACCATATTTACATGTCCATATGGTACACTTACATCTAGGAAAATGCTATTTGAGCTGTGTAATGCCTTTGCCACCTTTTGAAGGTGTATGATTGCTACTTTTTTGAATATGGTAGAGAGTATTTTAGATTTATATGGATGATTTCTTATTTTATTTTGCTGATTCTTTTGATCTTTGTTTACAAAATTTGTCTTTAGTTCTCCAAAGATGTAATCAAACTAATTTGATCATAAATTGTGGAAAAATGTCACTTTATGGTCCAAGAGGAAATAGTTTAAGGTCATAGAGATTTGGCTAAAGGCTTTGAAGATGATAAAGCAAAATAAAGATCATAGCTAACTTACCCCCACCTACTTCGGTGAGTTTCCTTGGGCATGTGGGCTTTTAGGGAAGATTCATCAAGGATTTCTCTAAAATAACCACATCTCTTTGTAACTTTTTGACTAAGATGTGTGTTTTATTTTTAATGATGATTATATGCATCCATTTGTACTTTTAAAGGAAAAAAATTTCTTGTGTACCGAATATTGCAGCATGCGATTATGATTTACCTTTTGAATTAATGTGTGATGCTAGTGAGTATGCTATAGGGGCTGTCTTGGGTCAAAGAATGATTGGAAAATTGCAATTCATATACTATGCTTGTCGTACGCTTGCTATTGTGTTTTCTTAGAGCATATTTATTGGGGTCTAAGACTATTGTGTGCACCAACTATTGCAACTCATATACTATGCTTGTCGTACGCTTGCTAAGTCTATGTTGACTAGGTGGGTTCTTTTACTCCAACAATTTGATGTGGAGATTTTAGATAAAAAAAGGGTAAAAAATCCTTGTAGCCAACCACCTATCTAGCTTGGAGATGAGAGAAGAGAAACAAAAAGGTGAAATTGTAGAAACTTTTCTAGTTGAAAGACTTTTGCTAAAAATATGAAATTTTGGTTACACAAGCCCCATGAAAAGCAAAGGTTTCTTAGAGATACTAGGAATGATTTTTGGGATGATCATTTACTTTTTAAGAGTTGTATCGATGTTGTTATTAGAATATGTGTCCCTAGAGATGAAGCCTTGTCAATTCTAGAGAATTTTCATTATAGTGAGTATAGGGGTCATTTCGAAACACAAAACCAAAACTACTATGTTTATTAGCCTACTATGTTTGTAGATGCTAACTTGTTTGTTCAAGCTTGTGATAGGTGATAAAGAATTAGTAACATATCAAGGAGGAATGAAAGGCCTCTACAAAGAATTCTAGAGGTATAATTATTTGATGTGTGGCGTATTTATTTCTTGGGTCCTTCTCCATACTCCTATGGTAATAAATATATTATTGTGGCCGTAGATTATGTTTGAAAATGGGTTTAAGCTAGTGCACTAACAACTAATGATGCTAAAGGTGTATTAAAGTACTTGAAAAAAATATTTTTAGTATGTTTGGTACGCATAGAGCTATCATAGTGATGGTGGAACTCATTTTTCTAATAAATTGTTTGTATTCTTACTTGCTAAATATGGTTTGAAACAAAAAATTGCAACTCCTTACCACTCACAATCTACTAGGAAAGTTTAAATTTTAAATAGGGAAATTAAGAGAAACATGGAGAAAACTGTCAATGCATATAGAAAACATTGGACTATGAAGTTAGATAGTGTGGACCTTATGAAATTCACGACAAAAAATTACCTTTCCTATGACGCACAAAAAACTTCGCCTAGACGGCTTTAGATGACGAATTGAAATCGTTGTCTAAAGCATCATCGTGAAAAGTCCCTAAGCATACAAGACAAACAAAAACCGTCGTCATTAGTATCAACTACGATGGTCATTGAGCGGTGTGTTTATAACCACAATACGTCAGATCCACGTGGCTTATTCAGACATACGAAGACAAGCAAAAACCGTCGTGTTATGGTATGACGTGGCACATTAGACAATGGTCAAAACGCGTCGCTTTTGGATATCAAGCACGACGCACAATGTGCATTGTGTAAAGCAATAAGACATCAAAGATGACGCACATTGTGCGTCATCTATGCCTTTGTCATATTTATATATATTATAGTAATTCATATTAAATTAATGACATGCATAAACTACATACTATTACGACGGACCAAAATCCCTCGTATTTATATATAAATATATTACTAATTCACATATATATATTTTTATATACTAATACTAATTCACACATAAATGCGCCCGTCGTATTATTATACATGCACANGTGCGTCATCTATGCCTTTGTCATATTTATATATATTATAGTAATTCATATTAAATTAATGACATGCATAAACTACATACTATTACGACGGACCAAAATCCCTCGTATTTATATATAAATATATTACTAATTCACATATATATATTTTTATATACTAATACATGCACATTAACGGACAAAAACTATAAAAATGTAAATCTATATCAGCTCATATATATTCATATATATTTATACATACAAATTGAGCTGCCAAAGCTCAAAACAGCAACCACCGACGACACATATCCGCAGCCACACCCAGTACCCCTATCAACCCGCGAGCTAACTTCTACCAAATCCTAAATACGCCTCTCAAGTTCAAAACTGCCACCACCACGCTTAAGAAACACGAACAAATATATAAAAACCGATCAAAACCACCACAAAACAGTACAATATAGGTCAAAAAATCACCACAATAATACTCCAAATATGCATAAATTCCAAAACAAAACAAAAAACTTAAAATCAACCATAAAAAAGCATCTAATGAAACTAAAACTGAAAGAATCACTTACATTTAGCAAATTAACACGATTTTAGCTTGTTTTTGAGACAAATAGCGAAGAAATTGGCTTGAAGAAATCAAGCCATATTCTACTTCAATGATCCATCATGAGCCTAAACTGAGGAAGTCAAGCTAAATAATTTAAATTTGCAATTTCGAGAGGCAACCCAAGATTCTATCCTTGTTTCGAATGGAGGCCTATGAAAAAGCTAAAATCTACAAAGAGAAATTTGAAAGGTAGCATGACGAGATTATTATAAAAAGAGATTTTCAAATTTGAAAAAATGTTCTTCTTTTCAACTCAGGATTGTAGTAGTTTCAGGAAAAGCTTAGATCAAGATGGAGTTGACCTTATGAGATTACTTAAATCTTTCCAAATGGAGCAATTGAAATCACTCGTCCAAGCAATGGGACATTTAAAGTAAATGGGAAACCATTAATGTAACATCCCATTTTAAGAAAATACTACAAATTTTCAAAGTTCACCAAGTTTGACCATGAGTGGCCCATGGTTGACTTTTTGTGTGGATATGCTTTGGCTTTGATGGGGGGTACTGTTACGTAGAGCTAATCGATATGAGTTTGTAGACTGGTAGTATGCTTGATTCGGGGCTAAAACTGTGAAGTTATGGTTAAAATAATGTGAGGGGCATTTTGGTAATTTTGCAAGGCTGACATTAAAAGAGTGAAATGACAAAATTTCCCTTACCTGAATTTTATTTTAAATTCTCCAGGAAGCTCTGGAAGCAGAACACTTCCCGATCCTTGTTCTCTCCCGCTCAGCCCCCCACCACCGTGCCTCCCTCCTCTTTGCCTGCAATAGCCATTTTCTGGCCAGACCGGGCCGGAAACTACCCGAGACTTGGAGCCGGTAGCCTCCTCTATCTACCCATGTTGGTGACAGGCCATGGAGCAGCCCAAATCGCGAGGAAAAATGATAAATCCGATTAACCTCTTAGCTGCAATTGGCGGATTCCGACGAGAAATCGGCCAACCCACCACCCAAGGATCGAAGCAGGCCATCTTCTCTACCTAGCTAGGCCGGCGAGGACCCATAGAACTTCGTGAGTTGCATGGAAGCTTGAAGAAACTGGTGAACCCGTTTCTCCTCCGGTAGCTGGATTTCTGTGGTTTCCGGTTCCGGGGTTGGTCCTTTCCCTCTATTTCGGACCCCCCCAACCTGAATCCAGATCCTTTCTTCTGGAATCCTCTTCAGTTGAGCGGTGCGAAGAGTTGGTGTCCGGCTGTGACTTTCTGGTTATTTTCCAGCCATCACCGGCGGCGGTTGGGCAAGGTAATTTTAGTATTGCTTTCTACACTCCTCAAGCTTCACTTTGATATATAATTTGCATATTATAATTGAGTATTTGAAATTTACTTAATTTTGAGCTATGTTGGTGATAACTGTTAAAATAGGAATTGTTTGGTGATTTTATGATTAATATATGAAGCTTGAGTTTAGGTTGAAGGATTAGTATAAATTGAGAACAGTTATGAATTGTGGGTTGGAATGGTCTTTGAGGAATGTAATTTCTATAAATAATTATGTATAAATGTGAGTGAGTGTATATATATATAATCTGAATGTGTAAATGTATTATAATTGTGATGTATGTATATATAAATGTATATGTTTATATACACTGAAAATGTGGATTTGATGTTTTGTTGATGAGTGGTTGAATTGTGACTGGTAGATTAATTTAGTTGATGATATGTGATATAAATATGTATGTATTTATGTTTTGGTGGTTTTATTTTGAGTTTAAGATTATATGATATGATTGTGAGCATTGTCGTATATAATTATGTTTATATATAATTAAATTTGTGAGTTGTGGTGTGGATAATTGATTTGTATGTTGATTTTGGTTTATGAATGATGGTTTGAATGGAATTATAGTTTGATGCTTTGTCTAGAAATGTGGTTGAGGATTGTTGTGGAGATTGTGGAAATTGAGGGATACATTTGGAGATGCTGTACAGTGATGTGGATGTTGATGGTTATGATGTTGGAGAGGGTACCCTCGGCCATATGGAAACCTTTTAAATGCCACGATTCCTAGAGACTAAGGATCGTGATGACTGCGCTCCATTCCCGCCACAATGCCTTGGGGAGAAGGATTGTGATGATTGGTTACCCAATACCCCATTCCCATCACGATGCCTTGGGGAGAAGGATCGTGATGATTGGTTACCCTATCTTGTGATGTTAAATTGTTATTGAATAATGTGTGATATATATATTATCTTGTTATTTTCTCTAGAGTAAATACATGCATATTCATACACGTGTTTGAATGCATACCTTATTTATGGATTAAAGTAAATGTTGTGAATGTGATCATTTTCGTGTGGATTCATAAATGCATGGTATATATGGTTGATGACTGCTTGGCGATGATTTATGCAGCCAGATTGTTTGCTTGGGCGAGGGATTATGCCGCCAAGCTATGGTTATTATCCGTTAAATTTGTTGAAAAGCTTTGATGAAATTAAAAAGTGATTAAAATATGATAAGTGAAGAATATGTGATGAATATATTGATATTTATGTGTTTTGCTTTTGTTAAGCATCTTGTTAATTATTAGAGCTTATTTTGGATTATTGATGTGATGGAAAGTGGGTTAGAATATATATTTGTTAAGTTGACTTTTGAATAGCAGTTGTATCAGAGGTGGCATATTTGGTGTAAATATGCTTTAAGAACTACATGTAGCTTGATCCCTATTAATAAGGGTATGTAGGTAGCTCAGTTTTTCTAAACTGAGTCCAGCTATGGAAAAGTATAATTGATATATTTTATTTGAATGTTGAATTATTCTTTGAGATGTGATTACTGTGGGAAATGTTTGCTGGTAGATTGGATAAGGTATAGGAATGCTTTTTGTTGCAGAATTGTAATTTTTGAATTTGGGGAACGTCAGAAAAACAGACAAAATGCTGCCAAAATTTTTATTAAAATTTCTATCAGAAGAGAAAATTTTCCTGTCTGCAAGATCTTAGTTATTTTTATAATGGTTTAGTAGAGATAAATGACTGCTTATTGGCTTAATAGAAATATTAAGTCATACATGCAGTGATGCGGAACCCAAGATTAAAGAATCTGAAACCCCAAACACACAAGAAATATTGAACAATAATTGGAAAACAAGAACCCGCCCTACCAAACCCTTAGATAACTTGTATCTAAAAACGTGGATNAAAGATAGATAGGTACTTATCTCAACCAATGCTCTGATACCAATTGATGCGGAACCCCAAGATTAAAGAATCTGAAACCCCAAACACACAAGAAATATTGAACAATAATTGGAAAACTAGAACCCGCCCTACCAAACCCTTAGATAACTTGTATCTAAAAACATGGATTAGAAGGCTAGGGAAAGAGAAGAATAATCGCCACAAAGTATTTCTACTTTGATAAGATAATTCAACTCCTAATGCAACAAGAAGAACAAATTGATTCCTCACCTTGCAAGAACACTCCTGGGAGCAATAGGAAAATTAATTCTCTCAATTGATTAAAAACTCAAATCTGTCTTACAAAAGAATTGATTCCCCTTTATATAAGGACTAGGGTTAGATCAAGAATCAATCTAAACCATTAAATATTAAGAAAGTAATCCTAAGGTTGAAAACTAACCCTAAAAACGAAAATAGCAAAAATTACAAAACTGCCATTATAATCCGAAAATAACTAAATAACGAAACTGCCATTATAATCCAAAAATAGCTAAAATTACGAAATTGCCATTCTAAGTTGTTTATTTTTAAAATGACGTTGTTTCGTCTCCGCAACTCTCGAGCATCATTACGACTTTCATCCCTTGCTTGGACAACATGCTTAAATCATCATTAGGCCTCGAAAAAGTGTTCAAATCATTTGGAAACTTGAATCGATCTTCATCCATAATTTTTTTCACAAGTTCAAGCATTCCGTCTTTGATCTTCTTAACTCGAGAACGCATCACTGGTTTACTAGGTAAGATGATGTCATGATCTTTTGTTTCAATGCTAGAATATGACTCTATGATGCCCGCATCATTCCCTTCCTCTTCAAAAAGATTCATCCTCGAATCTGATTTCTTATCGAAAGCAAAAATATCATAAACATTGAAAATAGCGGACTCATTGTACTCCCCCTGAAAGGCAATTTTGTATGTGTTGTCATTGACTATTTCAAGCACTTGAAACGGTTTATCTCCTCTAGCATCGAACTTTGATTTCCTAAGGTTAGGAAACCTTTTCTTCCTTAAATATACCCAATCCCAATCTCCTGGTTCGAATATCCTCCACGTGTCATCACATAAAACTTTTCCAAAGGGACTAAAAAATTCCTCATCGTTATCATATTTAATAGTTCTAAGCACGCCATGCAATTTTGATTTCACATCAAAGTCCTGCAATAAAGAGACAAAAACACTAGGCAAATTGGGGTTAAGGTTAGTTTCCCAAAGCAAAACTTCGCGAAACTTCACTAATAATATTGCTTTCTTGCCTAAGAATGCACTATTGACTTCTCTTTCTTTTGCATTAAAACTCTTTTTCTTTTCACTCATCTCACTTTTTTCTATTGCACTTGCCTCTTTATTTTTCTTACTAGTGCAATCACTCACCATTGGGCCTTTATTTATATTATTTTCACTTTTGGCATCTTTACACTCAATTTTTTTATTTGTCTCACTTCCCAAATCCCCATGTGAACTTTTGGATAATTTCAATTGTTCAAAATACACCTCCATTGGAGATAAAGATGCAAGTGTGACTTTCTTTTCATTATGCTCATGTCTCCAAGGTCTTGGTTCCTCCCTCATTGGACGTCTCCTCATGGACTGATTTGAGACTTCATCATCCTCGGAACTCGTGGCTCAATATATCTAGTTCGCGACCCATCTTTCCTTGGGTTATTTGTGGCGGTCAAAAAGACTTCACTTACCTTATCATTTAGCTTATCCATCTTCTTGTTCAACCTCTGAAATTCTCCTTTGAAGGCTTTGTAAAAAAGCATCATGTACGGTGTCATCTCCTTTTCAAGCTCTTCCTCATAATGAGCTTCTTTTCCTTTTCTTCTTGACATCTTAGTTTCTACAAGACAAGATTAGTAAAATGAAAATCCTTACTTCTCTTCCTCACGTGTTTCACTCTTTTTAATGGTAACTACGCTCGTGTTTCACACAATTTTGGCTTTTACCCTCAATGTGCTCACCACTCAAGCCTTTTACCACTCACAATCTCCAGAATCAAGTTGCACTTTAGAGTTAAACACAACAAATCAAAGCAAGAAAAAACAATTATCACAATCTCAACACCTAACCAACGAAAGAAACTAGATCAAAAGAAAAGCAAAAATAAGAATTAGAGTAATGGAAAGCAAATATTACCCTAAGCAAAACAAGAAAAAGAAAAAAACAAACAAAATTCTGTTTTTTTTTTTTTTTTCGATGGCTAGTGGACAGACCCGCCCAGGTGTGACCCCAGGTGCAACCCCAGGCGCCTGGTACTGCGATTAGGGTTTTTTTTTTTTCTTTTCTACTTCTTCTTTTTTTTTTTTGAGTAAAAATAAAACCCAAATCAACAAGATTAAAATAAGACGCACGGATCAAACACAACTTTTTTTTTTTTTTTTTTTTTTTTTGGGAATCAAAGTATTATGAACGAAGAACAAAAGAAAAAAAAATATTGAAAACAAAGATAGATAGGTACTTATCTCAACCAATGCTCTGATACCAATTGATGCGGAACCCCAAGATTAAAGAATCCGAAACCCCAAACACACAAGAAATATTGAACAATAATTGGAAAACAAGAACCCGCCCTACCAAACCCTTAGATAACTTGTATCTAAAAACGTGGATTAGAAGGCTAGGGAAAGAGAAGAATAATCGCCACAAAGTATTTCTACTTTGATAAGATAATTCAACTCCTAATGCAACAAGAAGAAGAAATTGATTCCTCACCTTGCAAGAGCACTCCTGGGAGCAATAGGAAAATTAATTCTCTCAATTGATTAAAAACTCAAATCTGTCTTACAAAAGAATTGATTCCTTTTTATATAAGGATTAGGGTTAGATCAAGAATCAATCTAAACCATTAAATATTAAGAAAGTAATCCTAAGGTTGAAAACTAACCCTAAAAATGAAAATAGCAAAAATTACAAAACTGCCATTATAATCCAAAAATAACTAAATTACGAAACTGCCATTATAATCCGAAAATAGCTAAAATTACGAAATTGCCATTCTAAGTTGTTTATTTTTAAAATGACGTTTCGTCTCCGCAACTCTCGAGCATCATTACGACTTTCATCCCTTGCTTGGACAACATGCTTAAATCATCATTAGGCCTCGGAAAAGTGTTCAAATCATTTGGAAACTTGAATCGATCTTCATCCATAATTATTTTCACAAGTCCAAGCATTCCCTCTTTGATCTTCTTAACTCGAGAACGCATCACTGGTTTACTAGGTAAGATGATGTCATCATCTTTTGTTTCAATGCTAGAATATGACTCTATGATGCCCGCATCATGCAGGATCTAGGTGGATTGGGTCCTGTCAATTAAAGCCATATTTTGAAGGTGCAGTTCTGAATGAAATCCTCTACTTCAATGATCTATCATAAGCCTAAAGTGAGAAAGTCATTCTAAGGGATTTAAATATGCAATTTTGGGAGGCAACCCAAGATTCTATTCTTAGTTGTTTACTTTGATATTTAGATTTTGTTTTTAGTTTTCTTTTTACTTTGTGTGATTATTATTCTTGTGTTAGGAATTGTGTAGGAAAAAAAATGTCTATGGAAAGTCAAGATTGAAATTGCTTTTTGGAGTACACACAACCACCTTATTGGATTTGGGGCTCTAAATGCAGATTTTTGGGGATGTTTTGCATCATTGTATAGAAGTTTCTTTACCTTATCTTTGCTTCATTTTAGTTTTTCACATTGACGACAATGTTCAATTCAAGTCTGGGTTGGAAAACTCAGTCTACATGTTAGTTTTTTCTTGCTTTTTAGTTGTTTTTTATTTGTTTTGATTGTTTTGAACCTGTTTTTTTGTTTTAAGCATCGGCTTTTATTTTTTTTAAAGGACGAATAGTTATTATTTTTTTATCTTTGCTGAAAACTGATCTTCAAGTGTGAAAATTTGCTATGTTTAATTTGTTAGTTTTTGAGTGGCCAATGATTAGAGTATGGTTTATTTCTAAATTGATTCTTAATTGATGGATATAGAGTTGTGCATGATGATTATCTTAAGTCAAGTTCACATCTTGAAAAATTTCAATATCTTTTAACTCTTAATCAATATTTACATGTTAGATTACATGTTTGGAGAAGATTAATATTTGATTAGAGTACTTTATTCATATTGGATTCTAGAACTTGTTTGATTATTGCTTGAGGCAATATTCTAGATTAACAAATTATCAAAAAAATGATTTAGGTCATTTTTGTTAAGTTTGAGCATTTCAAGCCTACATTTTATATATGTTTCTCTAGTTCCCTATTTGAGCCTTTTAGGATGTATAAGATACATATTAGAGCCTTTTATTCATTGAACTTCTTTCACTTATTTCTTTAGCTTAAAAATGTTATGTCCTATCTTTTTACATCTTTTAAAGAGACCTTATGATTAGATTGATATGAATAGTGTATAAAAGATGAATTGGGAATGTAATGGAGGTCGTTGTGGCTTTGATGTGTGTATTGTGGTGTTGGAACTCAAATTTATAACAACGAAATAAGTTTGGAGGTTCATGGAAGAAAAAATAAATAAACAAGATAGAAAAAGAAAATTCATATGTATAAAAAAATAATGAGAAGAAAATGAAAAAGTTGAAAGGTGATAAAAAAGGATTTGAAAGAATGTTGAAAAGTTGAAGTAATTTAAAAAGAAGAGTTTCTAAGTTAAAGGTTAGTAATTATTCCTTAATTTTTTTTATGAGTAAGTTCTCTTACTTTGTTATATATTCTTTCTTTCTTTGAACTAATATGTTAAGCCTTACATTACAAGCTTTTAAAGTCCTATTGATTTAAAATAATGCATTAGTTTACGTTAGTAGAAAGTGATATGATATTCAAGCCTATGTTAGTTCATACTGTATTTTCATAACTCAAATTGAAATAAATTTATCCAAGGCATGAAGTTGAATATTTAATATTGATCGCACACATACACATTGAAAGTTTTGATTATGTGAGTGGAAGATGTGGATGTTGAGTTGCAAAATTTAAAATTGTAGCTTTCTATAAGTTAATATTCATAGGTAGTCTTTGAGTCCGCTTATTTCTTTTTGACTTGCATAATTTAGATCTATCTTTTCTAGGACTAGTAAATACTAAATTTTTGAGTATTTGTTAGGCCTAAAATAATTATACTTTTATGCTTCATTGTTAGCTTATTATTTGTTAGTCTGTGCTTAATTTATACGGAAATACATATTTTTGTGTTTTCTAAATATAAATGAAAAAGAAGGAATTTGGTAAAAATTTTGCAAAATTTAGCTTCCTTAGGTTGAATTATGATGGGAGGTGATAATTCCAAAAAGATTCTAGAAGCTTGAAGACTTCATCTAATCCTCACTGCTGATCAAGAGAAGATTAAAGGAACGTCCAAGAGCTATCAAAAGGACACTTGGCAGCATAATATTATTCATGATGATCAAGCTTTCCTAATTTGAAGATTAAAGATTCAAGGGTCAACATTTAATCAAATGACGAAGATTCAATCCAAAGACTAAAAGAGCATGATCAAATTGGTTAACTTATCTTTAATGAGGCATATGTCATGTCACATGCTTCATTAAAGATAAAGTAGACTAAGTAGCACTCTTTTTAGAAGGAATTAGATAAAAGGAAAATTGTGGGAAGCAAATAAACTGAATTTCACTTCCTTTACATCACAAAATCAACCAACCCTTTAGATGTGTAAAACTATGTGTCTGGTAAGAGTCCCACATTGAAGGTAAAAAGAAAAAAATCCCCAAGTTCATATATATATATATAGTCCTACCTCATTGAAAAGATATATACTAGTTTTAGGCTTAAAAATCCATCCATTCTCTTTTAGGAAGAGATAAATGGAGATTGGCTGCAATTAAGGATTTGACTGTGGACTTAAAGGTGCTTGGAGAAGCAAAATTGAGGGTTTTAGACAAAAAGAGGCAGCAAACATAGGAGATAGCAGCTACACTAATCAGTAGCCCCCGTTTTCTTATTCAAAATAGTTTTCTTCTATCTAATTTGCTTTTCCTTGAATTTGTGAACATGAATTTAGCTTAGTAGGATTTATTGTGTTTTTGTTTCTAGTTATTAACTAACTATATTACTAGGGCTATGATGTAGCCCTAGCTATAAAGTGTAAATTTTTCATTTTGTTAGATCCTATTTGGTTATTTATTCAATGTTAATAATTCATTAGTGCACTTATTGCTTATATGTTTTTAGCTACCTCATGCAGAGGCCCTTTATAGTGCAACACCTCCAATAAGGTTATTGTTGATGAGACCGTGCAACACCTCCAATAAGGTTCTTGTTGATGAGACCTTCTCCATGTTAACCATTTATGGTTTACTGTTACTCATTTATAGACCAATATTAATCGATTATGAGCTAATGTTACTTATTATAGATAATATTACACACTTATGGATCAATGTTACTACTCATTTATAGATAATATATTACTCACTTATGGATGAGTGTTAGGGGTTTCAGCAGTCAGACCCTTATTAAAGGGTCTGATTAAATAATTTTCTACTCCATGCATGTTGTCAAATATTATAATGAGCTTAAAAGAGGATTTTTGGTATTAGATTTATAATGGATTACATTTTAGTGTATTGATTGGAAGATAATTATGTTATTATGTCAAGTTCAAAACTTAATCATAAAGCTTAATGACTTATCATCTAGTTTAAATCATGATTGAAATATATGGTTTGCTAAATGCGAATGTCATCAATTGTGTGTGAAAGCAAATTTTGATTAATCTAGGATTAAGTATGGTTAACAAAGTTAGTAACCATATAGGTTTCCATGCAAAAAAGATTAAACTGGATTAGCTAGTGGTGAAGTCTCATGCCCCAATGTTCTCATAATTGAACATCTCTTTACTTTCTTAAATTGAATATTTCTTAACTCCTATTTTAGCTTACTTGTTTATTTATATCATAAATCATTCATGTTTTGGTTTCTAAATAGCATAAAAATTTATCTAGCTTTGGTACTTAATTCTTAACAATCTCTATAGGACAATAACTCTACTTTTAACTCTTTACTATTTGTTAACGATTCATACTCTTGCGAATCAACAATAATGCCCTTTTGGAACAGATTCATGCTAACTTAACTTACAGTATATAGATCCTATCATCATATGGAAAATGAAAAGATAATTTAGTTTTACTAGTTGACAAAGAGTGAATTTTGCTATTTATGAGTATAAATGTTTGTAGACTATTAGAAATGATAATATGTGCATTTTTTATGAATATTTACTTTGAGTCATGTTAATTTATAGACTATTAAGAATTGTAATGTTTGCAACTTTTCATGACGTTTGACTTTTACCCAATTTAATTGCCTATTTTCTTTTTTGGTGAATCCTGTCTAAAGATAAGATATAAAAGATATGATTATCCACTTTCTATGTGATATCACAGCCAAGAGACCTAGTGGCCCTAGGTTTGAAACTCAACAACTCCACCTAAAATGAAAAAAAATATATGTGAGGATTCAAAATGAACACAAAAGAAGTTAGGCCAAAAATGCATATGTAATGATCTAAATGGGTCTGCATTTGAAAGAGAGTATTAAAAATAAAATATAAAATATATGATGGCCCACCTCATATCAACTTAAGCTTTTAATATTAATGATAATTCAACAATCATAAATTTGTGGTAATTCAAATATATAGGTTTCATATCGAGAACATTGTAGGCAGTTTATACAATTATCCAGGAAAAAGATAAAGAAAAGGATTTGATGATTTTTTTTCTCGAAGATCTTTTGCTTGACAGTCAAGTTGGCTTGGAGCCAAAAAAACCATTTTTTATGTATCCTAAAGTTCTGCATTATTGAGAAAAAAAAAACACAATGTAAATTAGGTCTCCCACATAGCACAGACCTTTTACATCTATTTTAGGTTTCTATAAACCAAATTAGATTAGAATATTCTTGCATAGAAAGGCATAAAATTGTTGGAATGTGAGGCTAATAAATTAGAATATAAAAAGAAAAAATCATACTATAAAACATTGTTTTAGGCCAAAAGGGCAGGAAAAAAAAATTAACTGCAGCAAACCAGAAATGGAATTGATGGAGAAACTCATTGATGGAGCTTGAAGAAGGCTATAAGAGGATCAAACACAATTTTATTAGCATTGACTCCCATGATAAAATCAAGATGAGCATAATCTTCCCTGTACTGAACAACCAGCTTGTTTGCATCATGATCTCTGAGGTTGTCTAGCAAAACCTGCATGTCATTGACATCGGAAAATGTATCTTTTCCTCCATAGCTGAGCAGAAGAGGAACATTCTTTGGGATCCTTTTCATATTATACTTAGGAGGAGTAACATGCTCATAATGCTTCACGTTCTCAACCACATTACCATAATTAAACTATGTAATGGTTCCCCTTCTGACCACTATCAAAACTCCACAGACCCCAACAAAACAATTAAACTTAGTCATTACATAAAAGACGAAAATGTTGCAATAGTTATGTTTTTCGTCATTTAGCAGGGTCACTATTAGCAAGAATGAAACTCAAACTTTGGACCAGGTGCATCATGTTCTTCATTGTAGTGGACTGGGGTTCATGCTGGAGAAGAGCATCTATTGTGGATGTTTTAAAACAGCAATTTCGGCCTACAAATTGTAAGAAATTAAAAATTAAAACTAAAAAAAAAAGAAAAGGAAATAAGGTAATTCTATAAAACCAAAAAACTTAAAAATGTTATTGAGTTTATTTTAGAAGAATGGAACAGCAGAAATTTACCTGTGCAAAGGGTCAATAAATTGGAGCAGCTAATTCCCGATCTGCTACATGCAAAATCCAGAAGTTTTCCCACATCCAGCCTGTAAGGATCGAGGATAAATAATTTCTATGGACATCATTATGATAATAGTTTCAGTCACCATGGAGATGACAAAGTACTTGAACCTTATATGAATTGATCATGACTAGGATCTATAGCCAAATCTCAGTAAAAGAGAAAAGTACAATATAGTTCAGCTGAGAAAACTTGAAAGTTTTAAGAAAGTTCTTAGACGATAGTTTGTTTAAAAATTTCTAGCAAATAATGACAAATTCAGAACATGTTAAATTATAAAAGAAACTAAAGATTCTCTTAAGAATTCGAAATGAATTCGCGGACACCTAGTGTGTACGTAACCTGTATAACACAAGTCATACAAGTATATATTGTCAATTAAATGCATTTTTGTATCCAGAAAATCAGAATCCATAGTTAATAGCAGAAAGCTAGTTACTGTAAGAAAAATATATTTTGCGGAAGCGTAAAATCAATAATCCACAAGAAAATATGTGACTGAATCGTATGAAAAATAAAATAAAATACCTCGCAGACTTTCTGTATTTGATGCGTGGTATAATGATTCTACCAGATCTACGATCTGCACCTGGATCTACAGGCTATCACCAGATCTGCTACCAGATCTATCACTGCTACTGGGATCTACCACTGGATCTGCTAGATCTTCCAGGACTAATCTCAGGTAGTACAGCAGAGTGTGGACTCTATTGTATCTCAGGGAATAAACCAAAATATTAGAGAATGAATATTTTCTCTAATATTTTCACTCGATGTTTTTTACGTATTCTCTCTAAATTAAAATTGAATCAGTTTGTTCTCTGGATTCTTTCTAATATTTGTACGCACAAAGAATAGAAACCAAAACCAACTAATATTCTCAATTTAAAATTTAAAATAAAATCTTAACAGACTTAATCACTGTTATCTAGATTTTATCTTATCAATAATTTAATTATGTCAGATAACAAATTATCTTATAATCAAAATTAATTTCAATTGAAATATAGAGAGAGAATTATCACAAAAGATAATATCTCAAGTGGGACCAAGATCATAAATCCAACAATCTCCCACTTGCTCTTGAGTACAAACTTGAGTATAATTCCAAGGCCATGTAACTCAATCTTTGTGTTTTATATTCCCATAGCTGAGATGTGAGCTGTATCAGATATCCTGAGCTAGTCTGGGGATCTAACAGCTATTATTAATCAAGGCTCCTTATAGTTGTCAAACAATTATCTAATTTGGTACTATTCCACTAAAAGCCTAGAGTTGAACTCCAAGAATAATAACAACAATATTAATATTATATCTCCCCTTTATAAAATATCAATAATTGAATGATAATATTTTCTCTGTCAATCAATCAATTATTTATACTCTTGACTTATTAGTTTCTCTAATGGATCAAATGCACTGGCCAGTGACTTCATTACATCCAAGTACTGAAACATATCAAGAGGATATTTCATACAAATTCCTTATTGTTTATTTCATAAATACTGGTAATTTAAACAATCACATTCCCAAGTCATCAAGATATTGGTCGTAAGATAGACCTCACTTTTTGATAACTCAAAGAACAATAATCATCTAAATACCTATTTATAATAAACTCAGGATTATGAAAAATAAAAGAACCAAATATATCTTGAGATTTAATTACTTTTTACAGAAATTTAACCTTAATTAAATCTCACTTTGATCCTAATAAATGCAAACATAGTCAGCACCAATATTTTATAATAACCAAGATAAATTATTTCATAAAATATTGCAGTCTAACTAAAGCTCCCAACTTTATTCAACAACTGTGATCTCATTCATTGATTAAGAGAACTTATGATCATATCTTCTGTGGACGTATCCACATGATCATATACTACATAATCAATCTGGAACTTTTTCTTAAAATATTAGTGTGCACAAAAATTGAAAAAAAAAATACCTCAATTTTATTTAAAACCAGAAAATAAATATTTATTTGTCTCGTTAAAAAAAAAACACAAATAAATACAAACTCCCACTTACTTTAAAGTAAATCTGGGACCCTCTTAAGACCCATACATTCTACATGCATCTGAAATATTTTCTCAGGTAGATACTTAGTAAAGGGGTCTGCTAAGTTTTCCTCAGATACTATTTTAGTAACCACTGTATCTCCTCTCTCGATGAAATCACGGATTAAGTGGTATTTTCTTGCTATGTGTTTTTTCCTCTTATGATGCATAGGTTCTTTAGACTGTGCTACGGCCCCACTGTTATCACAGTAAAGGGTAATGGGCCGTTCTGCACCAGGTATCACTTGTAGGTCTATGAAGAATTTCTTAAGCCACACAGCTTCTTTTGCAGCTTCAGATGCAGCCACATATTCAGCTTCAGTGGTGGAGTCAGCGACACATGTCTGCTTAATGCTCCTCCAACAAATGGCTCCTCCATTCATAGTAAACACATAACCCGAGGTAGATTTACTAGAGTCAATATCCCCTTGGAAATCTGAGTCTATGAAACCAATAGTTTCTAAACTCCCACTAGAATACACCAACATATAGTCTCTCGTTCTCCTTAGATACTTGAGTATATGTTTCACTGCAGCCCAGTGGTACAATCCAGGATTACTTTGAAACCTACTTACAACTCCTACAGCATAGCAGATGTCTGGCCTAGTATATAACATGGCATACATGAGACTACCTACTGCCGAAGCATAAGGTTTCTTACTCATGATATCTTTCTCTTCAGGAGTTTTTGGTGATTGTTCTTTAGAAAGATGGATTCCATGTCTGAAGGGTAAATATCCCCTCTTGGATTTATCCATGTTAAACTTAGCACATATTTCATCAATATATGATGATTGAGATAGTGCCAACATTTTATTCTTTTGGTCTCTTAGAAGTTTGATTCCAAGAATATAGTTGGCTTATCCCAAATCTTTCATATCGAACTGCTTGTGTAGCCATTCCTTTACACCTAACAACACCTTTTTATCATTTCCAATCAATAAAATGTCATCAACGTAAAGGACTAGGAAAACTACTTTTTTACCTTGGATCCTTTTATAAACACAAGGTTCATCAGGACTTTTCTCAAAACCAATTGAAGTAATGACTTGATCAAACCTAATGTTCCATGACCTGGATGCTTGCTTAAGTCCATAAATTGACCTTCGCAATTTGCATACCATGTGTTCTTGGCTTTTAGCTATAAACCCTTCTGGTTGCCGCATATAGATGTCCTCTTGTAAACTGCCATTTAAAAAGGCCATTTTTACATCCATTTGCCAAATCTCATAATCGAGTTTTGCTGCTACGGCTAAAAGAATTCGGATAGATTTAAGCATGGCTACTGGCGAAAAAGTTTCTTCGTAATCTATCCTCTCTTTTTGGGGATAGCCTTTCGCCGCCAATCTAGCTTTGAAGGTTTCTACCTTCACATCTAATCCTCTTTTTCTTTTGTAGATCCACTTGCACCCTATAGGTTTTATCCTTTTGGGTGCTTCTACAAGAGACCAGACAGAGTTGGAATACATAGATTCCATCTCACGGTCCATGGCTTCTTGCCACTCCTGTGCATCCACATCTTCCAGTGCCTCATTATAATTAACAGAATCATTGTCGCTATCAGTGATGACTTGGTAAGATTCGCCCAGCAAGATATATCTTGCTGGCTTGTGTCTTACTCTCTCACTACGACGAAGTTGCACTGGTGGTGGTTGTGCATTTATAGGAGGATCCTGGACTATGTTTTGTGGTGGAAGTTGTACCGGTGGAGGTTCCACCTGTATCTGTTCTTGTTGTTCCACTGGTTCTACTTGTGTTTGTTCACCTTCGGGTACATTTTCCCTCTTTGAACATACATAGGCATCAGTGGAGCAACAGGAAAAAATTGCTGTGATTCAGCTTGTTCTTGAGCTAAGGCAAGCTCCTCAAGAACTATTTTACTCTTGGGTTTGAAACTATTTATATAGTCTTCCTCTAAAAAAATTGCATGTGTACTTACAAAAACTTTCTTATCTGAGGAACTATAAAAAAGTCCACCTCTTGTTCCTTTAAGGTAACCTACAAATAAACACACTTCTGTACGAGATTCCAACTTATTCGGTTCCTTTCTTAAGACATGTGCAGGAGCACCCCAAATATGAATATGGTGTAAACTGGGCTTACGCCCTTTCCATAATTCTATTGGTGTCTTAGAAACAGATTTAGAAGGAACTAAGTTTAGAAGATACACTGCTGTTTCTAAGGCATATCCCCAAAATGAAACAGGTAGGGATGAGTAACTGAGCATAGATCTAGTCATATCTTGAAGAGTTCTATTTCTTTTTTCTGCAACTCCATTTTGCTGGGGTGTTCCAGGGGCTGATAGTTGAGAAACTATCCCTTATTGAGTCAAGTAAAACTTGAACTCTCCATAAAGGTATTCACCACCTCGGTCATACCAAGTTCTTTGATATGGAATCCTAATTGCTTTTCTGCCTCAGACTTATACTCTCGAAATTTTGAGAAAGTTTCAGACTTTTGGCGCATTAGATAAACATATCCATATCTTGAGTAATCGTCTATGAATGTTACAAAATGCTCATACCCTCCTCTGGCTTGAACATTTATTGGTCCACATACATCAGTATACACCAATTCCAGTGGTTTTGACAGGACCCGACCCGCAAAGATCCTGCCTGCGTGACTTAATGTTACCACTAAGCCATAAGCAGTCGTGAAAACCCGCTAAACAAAATTTTTGAAGGGTAAGAATAACAGACCGAAAGGTTTCACTACTGCCGGAGATTTTATTAAAAATTTCGGCAGCATTTCGGCTGTTTCTAACACTCCCCAAAAATGCTAAAAGCTACAAACCTGTAAGAAAAACCAGTCCTATACCATAATTATTCTACCAGCAGGCATTTCCCACACAATTAGATCACCAATTAGTACGTAACTCAACACTTAAACAAATATATTGTTTAAGTACGGTGTAGCTGCACTCAGTCTAAAACTGAGCTGCCTACATACCCTTTCTACAAGGGATCAAGCTACCTGTAGTTTCGGAAGCATATTTACACAAATATGCTACAATCAAACACATTCAGCATTTAATCCAAAGAAAATACACAATATATAAGTTTCCACATAATAAAACATCAATTCCACACATCACCCACTAACAAAATTAATATCACAAACAATTCATTTACAATTCACACAAACACAACAATTCAATAAAAGTAATCGCCGACCCAGTTCACAATTTCAGCTAATTTCAAATCACAACTCTCAGAATAATTTAACAATATCCACATATTATGTTTTCCATAACTACTATCAACCACTACAAAATCCAATCCCAGAACTGAACCTTACAACCCCGGCGTACTAAACCATTTCAAATAATTACCACAACATCGCCACACACATAACTGTGACGCCAATCATCAAAAATTCCTAATTAACAGGTACTGACAAAACTGTTCACCACTGGGTAAATTCCGATATTTAGTTATAATACTCAAATTATATATCGAAACGAAGCTCGCGGAGAGTAGGGTGCAACCGAGAACTTACCTCGACCAACCGCCGCCGGTGGTGGCCGGAAAATGGCCGGGAAGCGGCGGCCGAGCACCCTCAAATCACGCAGTCCACACGAGCGAGCTTCGAGATGAACGGAGGCCAGAATTAGCTTCGGGAGGTCCAAATGAGGGGGGCCGGACCGGTTCCATCGCCGGAAACCGCCAAGATCCGGCGACAGGAGGAAAATCGGCCCCACCAGATCCTTCGTCGATCCCGGCGATTCACGGCATAACACGGCCCGCCGACGGTGGGAAAAGGAAGAGGAGGACCCAGGCCATCTTTTCCGAGCAGTGGGTCGGCCAATTTCCGCCGGAATCCGGCGGTTGCACAAAAGGACTGACCGGGTTTTACAATTTTCCCGGCGATCTAGGCGTTCCCACGGTGAGACACCGGTACCAATGAGGAGAGAGGACTGCCAGCTCCACAAACCAAGAAAATTCCGGCCCGATCTGGCCAGAAAACAGCCATTGCCGGCGAAGAAGGAGCGACGGTCTGGCTGCGCGGGAGGACCGGCGTCGTGTGGCTTCCCCCCTTCTTCCAGACCCTTCCCCTCCCATTAAACATTAAAGCAAGGGCAAAATAGTAATTTCTCACTCATAATATTAGTCTCTGCAAAATTACAAAAATGCCACTCACACTGTTTTGACCATAACTTCTCTGTCTTAGCTCAGAACCAAGCGTGCTACTAGTCTACGAACTCGTATCGACTAGCTCTACGCAATGGTACCGCAATTGAGACAAAACTAAAACCACAGAAAAAGTCAACCCCGAGCCCTTTCTTGGTCAAACTTGGTCAACTCGGTCCACTTTGAGAAATTTCAATATTTTCCCCAGGACGGGGTGTTACAGGTTTGGTTGCACGATATCCCTTGGCCTTAAAGAGCCTTTTTGTCATTTTTCCTTCTAAACAAGATTCACATACTGGTATAGGTTCAAAGACTAGAGATTTTAAAATCTCACTTTTAACCAAACCATGTATCCTGTTAGGATAAATATGACCTAATCGTAAATGCCAAGGTATGTTTCATTTGAAACTTTCCTTTTCTTGGCAACACGTATATGCTCATCATCAACAGTTTCAAAATTATTAACATCATAGGACGAAGGACTTAAAAAATAAAGACCATTCCATAATTCACCAGAACAAATAATTGAAGTCGAACTTCTTATTAAAACTGAGGAATTAAACTGTACTACTAAACCTTGTTCAAATAAACAACTAACAGAAACCAAATTCCTCTTAAAGTCTGGAACGAATAAACAGTCATATAAAATTAGAGTCCTATTATTAAAAAATAAATCAATTTGTTCTATTTCTTTAACAGAGACATATTCTCTGTTCCCAAGCCTCAAACTTCTTTGTCCTTCTCCCACCAAGCTAGTTTGTCTGAACCACTACAAAGAGTAATAGACATGATTAGTGGCTCTTGAATCAATGATCCATTTTCATTATGATTCTCCACTAAACAATTTTCAATATCATTCAAATCACCCATACATGATTAGGGCAATTGATGCGGAACCCCAAGATTAAAAAATCCGAAACCCCAAACACACAATAAATATTGAACAATAATTGGAAAACAAGAACCCGCCCTACCAAACCC
Organism: Ochetophila trinervis; assembly: GCA_003254975.1. Lineage (NCBI taxonomy): Eukaryota > Viridiplantae > Streptophyta > Magnoliopsida > Rosales > Rhamnaceae > Ochetophila > Ochetophila trinervis. The sequence goes on along the minus strand of QANX01000761.1, from coordinate 6,432 downwards.
TTAGATAACTTGTATCTAAAAACGTGGATTAGAAGGCTAGGGAAAGAGAAGAATAATCGCCACAAAGAATTTCTACTTTGATAAGATAATTCAACTCCTAATGCAACAAGAAGAAGAAATTGATTCCTCACCTTGCAAGAACACTCCTTGGACCAATAGGAAAATTAATTCTCTCAATTGATTAAAAACTCAAATCTCTCTTACAAAAGAATTGATCCCCCTTTATATAAGGACTAGGGTTAGATCAAGAATCAATCTAAACCATAAAGTAATTAGGAAACTAATCCTAAGAAAATTAGGAAAGTAATCCTAAGGAAATTAGGAAGGTAATCCTAAGGCTAAAAACTAACCCTAAATAAAAATAATCTGAAAATAGAAATAATTACAAAACTGTCATTATAATCCGAAAATAGCTAAATTACGAAACTGCCATTATAATCAAAAAATAGCTAAATTACGAAAATGCCATTATAAGATTTTTTTTAAATGACGCCGTTTCGTCTCCGCAACTTCCGAGCATCGTTACCACCTTTATCCCTTGCTTGGACATCATGCTTAAATGATCATTAGGCCTCGGAAAAGTGTTCAAGTCATTTGGAAACTTGAATATATCTTTCTCCATAATTCTCTTCCCAAATCCAAGCATTCTCCCTTTGATCTTCTTAACTCGAGAACGCATCACTGGTTTACTAGGTAAGATGATGTCATCATCTTTTGTTCCAATGCTAGAATATGACTCTATGATGCCTGCATCAGCAATTCTGCTTCCAGTGGCCTTTTTCTCCACATTTGAAGCATTTGCCTTTAGGCTTCTTTATTTCGGCAGTCTTGATAACTGGTACCACTGCCTTTTTTGTTTCTTCTTACTCTTGTTCTTGTTACCGACTTGAGGTTTTCCCTTGGTCTTAACAGAACCCTGAGTAAAATGAACACTGCCAGATCTTGAAAGAGACTCTTCAGCACTCTGAAGCTCATGCATCAGCTCTACACGAGTTAAATTCAACTTGTTCATGTTTTAGTTCATTTTGAATTGACTGAAGCGCTCAGGCAAAGAATTTAGGCGCGAATCGATTTGGGACCTTTGATCCATCTTGATCCCCATAACCTCGACCTGACTAAGGTTTGTCATCATTTTCAAACCATTATCCTGCACATTTCCTTCAGTCATTCGTGTGCTCGTTAGAGCCCGCAAAGCATATTGCCTCAAAGCAGAGTTTGATTCAGCAAACATTCCATCAAGAGCCTGAAGCATTGCTGCTCCACTCTCGAAATTTCTGATATGAGGCAACAAGTGTTTAGCAATACTGGCTTGGATATAGCAGCAAACTGCATTATCCGCCTCTTGCCAGTTGGTATAATCCTCCTTCACTTGAGCCTCTGCATCTATTGCTGGTACGGTTGGTTTAGGGGTGGAAATGACATATTTGATTTTTTCATATTCCAGCACAATGAACAAATTAGTTTTCCAATCGCTGTAATTATTTCCATCGATAGGTTTTTGGCTCAAAATCACAGCTAGAGGGTTAAAAGTTGCAATTTTTCTGAAAAAATTTACACACTTATATTAAAAGAAAGTAAAACTCAATAAACATATCTTTAATTAATCCCGAAAAAAAATTTATGCTTATTGAAAAAACAATAATTTAGTTTCCATTATAAACGCTTACGTTGGGCAAAACATTTACAATCAACTAAATTTGAACATGAAATAGAAAAAATATCCTACTAGGTCAGTTCCCAGGAAAGATTGGGGTGTCACAATCGGACGTACTTAAATCCCAACCTCCTTAGACAGAACCTTCCCAGACAACACTTTTAAATTCCAATCAAATTGATTCTGTCTAATTTAGACTATCAACCATTGTTTTTAAATAACTTTGGGCCCTTGATAAAATTAACATAGCCTCGTTGGGAGGGTAATAATTTGACCAAGTTTGAATGTTAAAACCATTGTTTAATTTTCAAAATTATCTTTAATATCCAAGAATTGTCGACGTTGGGCTGAACAACTTTATTAAAATTTTGAAAATTATTAAGGTCCAATCTAATAAAATCCGACCACGTTTATCCGTTGGGGCATCACATGATCATTTTATTATTGGACCCACAATGGAGCCCTTAGGTTTTTTTTTTATACAAACCTTCATCCATTCAATATTTTTTAAAACATATTGGGATTTTCATTTTCCAAATTTTTATTTGAAAATAACAATAATAATTATTAATCTAGATACAAAATCATATAATTATTATGCACATGTAATTGATGCAAATTAATATGGCACCACCTAGTCTATATGATGTGTCATCATATAAAACATTAATAGCATATAATTAAACCATTCATAAAATAAATAAATAAATAATCAACTCTAATCCATGGTACCTAGAAAAAAAAATATTACAAGCCCAAAAGAGAAAAACAAAATCTGGCCCAATCCAACAATCTGGTCATTTGTTTCTCTTTAATGGTCTTGCAAGTCCAAAGACTGTGGGCCAAGCTGAAAAAACTGGTCATCTAGGGTTTAAGCCCAAAAGACCAAAACTCAAACCAGTCTAACACTAACTTCCGCCGCCAAAAACGTCACCAACCTCCGTAGAAATGTCCGATCGCAGTGAAATTTTACAGGCAGGTCAAGCATCCACAGAGGAAGCAAATACAAAAATTTCAGGGCGATCCAACTGTTAACACTCCTGCATGCGCCCCAAGAAGATAGGAGAGTGATTTCCACTCTCAGACACTTCTCGTAGCGCGTGTAAGCGCGTACGGTGGTTTCCGGCGACCTGTTACCATCCGGTGTCGTCGCCTTTGTGTCTATTTTCTGTTCATAGTGTTCTCTGGCCAAAAATCTGTCTGATTTTCCGTCAGTTGTCCATACAGCGAAGGTCGCGCAGTATTACAAGTTTGTATTTTTACAAATTTACATAATATAAAATAAAACGTAAATAAAAATTAATAAAATAAAATTCAGGGAGCAAACCTGATATTTGATCAGCCTCCCTGTTACAAACCCAATGAAAAAATACAACCAAACATCTAACCATGGATTAAAGCTACAACCATTCATCAATATAATATCAATTATGAATAAAAATTATAAACAATATTATCGCATACATGAGCCAACAAATATAGATCCTAGGTGCCATATATCTAAACATACATCATAACATGCTTCATAATCTAGATTCAACATATAAACTTATGGGAGAAGCTCTTATACCAATTGTAAGAAAAATATATTTTGCGGAAGCGTAAAATCAATAACCCACAAGAAAATATGTGACTGAATCATATGAAAAATAAAACAAAATACCTCGCAGACTTTCTGTATTTGATGCGTGGTATAATGATTCTACCGGATCTACAATCTACACCTGGATCTACAGGCTATCACCAGATCTGCTACCGGATCTACCACAGGATCTGCTACGGCTACTGGGATCTACCACCGGATCTGCTAGATCTTCCAGGACTAATCTCAGGTAGTACAGCAGAGTGTGGACTCTATTGTATCTCAGGGAATAAACCAAAATATTAGAGAATAAATATTTTCTCTAGTATTTTCACTCAATGTTTTTTACGTATTCTCTCTGAATTAAAATTGAATCAGTTTGTTCTCTGGATTCTTTCTAATATTTGTACGTACAAATAATAGAAACCCAAACCAACTAATATTCTCAATTTAAAATTTAAAATAAAATCTTAACATACTTAATCACTGTTATCTAAATTTTATCTTATCAATAATTTAATTATATCAGATAACAAATTATCTTATAATCAAAATTAATTTCAATTGAAATATAGAGAGAATTATCACAAAAGATAATATCTCAAATGAGACCAAGATCATAAATCCAACAGTTACCTCAGCTAAAAATAGTTCAGCAATAGTTCTTGTAAGCAGAGAAGACATTTGACCCAGATAAGCAACTGGACTTAGCATAGCAGTTGATCTTAGCATATTTAACAATTGGCCTTGAGAGAAGGCAGATAAAGCAGTCAAAGTTCCCTGTAATTCAAAAAATCAAAAGTCAAACCAAAATCCCAATTTCGAAACCTAATATAAATATATATGTTTTATACCATAAGTCCTAAAACATTACAGTATATAGATATATAGGTACCAGGACTAAAAAATGATGTCCCTAATTAACAAGGTTTAGATCCTCACCAAGGAATGCCCTACATAATGTAGTTTTTGCCCTGTCTGATTGTTCACATACCCAAATAAAGTTGGAAGATCGTACATAACCAGTTCATCCCATGACCATTCCCAGTAAGCCTACCCAACAGACAAGACAATATTAATCATCCATGAAATCAGTTCATGAAACTAATTAACACCCAGAGTGAGAATAGTAATCAAGATTCATAAGATCATCAAATGAAGTGGTACAGGATCTTGAGGACTAAGTGAAATGTGCCCTCGGCTAGAAGATGTCCCTCTAGTGTTGGAAAGCCACACATCAAATCCATGATCCACCAACATGAACGCCAATGATATATTCATGATACAGCATCCTATTACCAACAAATTATAACTTTTTCTTTCAATATGTGTTGGTGCAGAGATATACAAGTACATGCACTATTTGTCATTAATAGTAATAATAATATCTATTTTTGGTGCTATGCTAACCACAAAGAGTCCATGTTGTAATAAAACAGGGGGATTAGTTGCTGTCGTATTAGGCATTGAAATCCTCTGCACCCCAAGAATATAACCATCTGGAGAAGTTATCTGAAACCCATATTAGATTATAATTAGACAGAAAGTAAAGAATGTTTAATACAATACATTTATAGAAAGGTAGAGATTGTTGTATTTGTTTTTAGTTGGAATATTACAAGCTTACATTATGTTCGTGGCAAGTATAGCCTTGGGTCTCCACAATTGATTTGCAGATGCTAAAGTTGTCCCCTGTAGCAGCAGAGAACTTAGTTCTTGCTGCCATGGCTGCTGAAACACATAGCACAAGACCCGCTACAATTAGAGTTGTTGATGATGTGTTAGCCAATTTTATGCTGAGTTTAATTCCCAATGGAATAGCTTTCTTGGCTACTGCATTACTCTTAATTTATAATACACCAATGCAGAATGAGAATTAATCCACAAAACAGAATATTGTCAGGATAAATGTTGAATTTCCTATTTTTTTTATTTTTATTTTTTTTCTTCTAAAAACTTGGTTAGTTTTGTTTAACTATGTTTGTTAGGAGTTTCTCAATATATCATAAAAACAAGTATGCACCTTATCACCTTCAATTAAGATAAAAAGAGATTGGAATAAAAAATTTATTATATATTTGGATCATTTAAATAAATGTGTCAGTAAAAAAAAATAATGAATTATAAGCAATATATAAAATATATTTTTATGGATTTATTTGGAAAAAAAAAACCCCATGTAAACGCCTGCTAGCCTTCCCTTTGGTGCATTGTTAATTGCCATTTATTGTACAAATTGCTGTGCCATTTGTAACCACATATACCCACAATTATCGTTGAAATTTAAATGAAAATAAATATAAATAAAATACTCTGATATAGGTTACACCAGAAAATAATAGCATTAGAAAAGCTCGACCGTTTAATTGTGAAAAGAATATTTACTATTATTTATTAGTACAAGTATGTATGTTAATTTCTCATTAATCTATTTTCAAATATTAAACGTGCTTGCATACAAGAAATTAAGTAACATTTAGGACTTATTCTGTAAACTGGTACATGGAATTAATATTTCATTTGCACTTGAAAAAAAGGGCAGGGATTTATTTTTTGGTGGAAAGTATACTTTCACCTTTTCTGATTACAAATCCCCACAATTAAGACTAATACACTGTCAAACTCAAATCAATGCATAAATACTATTTAAAAAATAGATTAAGAGCTGCATCGCTGACAGTGACGTAGACCCTAGGGGTAAGATCCATGCATAGGTAACTCATGCTGGGGAGAATGCGTTTGCGCCGATCTTATAGTTCTAGAAAATGCTGCCAAGCATTCCTAGTGGTCCGTTGATTACTTGATTTGGGTGTGGGGTGGTTATTATTATTTTTTTCCCTTTTGCCAGATTATAGAATTTTGGAACTTTTCCCTTCAATCGAAAACACTAAGGGTCCGTTTGGTGTGCAGGATCGGACTGGATCGGATATAGCTGGCAGGATTGGATCGGACTGGATAATGCTGGACTGAGTTTTTGAAATCCTGTCCTGTGTTTGGTTCAGGACCGGACTGGATCGGATATGATAATACTATGTTTGGTGCAGTCTCGGACTGGACTGGATAAAAATTTAATTTTTTCAATATATTTTGTATNTAAAGTCATGGTGTATTCAATGTGGACTTTTAAAAACTTTTAAAAAGTTTATAAAAGTCATGGGGTATTTAATTAAGACTTTTTAAAAGTTCATAAAGTCAT
>QANX01000760.1:0-73280 GCA_003254975.1 Ochetophila trinervis | reverse complement strand
AAAATATAATTATACTAATATGAAGTCTATATTATATTTAAAAATTAATGAAAGTATACTAAAATGTCTTTTAAAATGAAAATCGACAAAACTGTATAAAAATCTTTATATAAAAGTCTAAAAACATTAAGGTCTATGAAAATCGTTCAAATTTACGAGTCATTAAAAATAGTTTATAAAAATCGTTCAAAGTTTATTAAAGTCATTTAAAAAAAGTTTATAAAAGTCATGCAAAGTCAAATATACTTTTATAAACTCTACAAAAGTCTATTAAAGTATACAAAAGTCTGTGATTTTAAAAATTTTGCAAAAGTCTTTTAAAGTCCTAATTGGATACACTCCGTCATATTATAGAAATGTCTCTTTGCCTTTCTGGGCTCAAAGTATAGCTATTTCAAATCTGGTTGATCTCCTTGCTGGAAAAATGTTTAAGTAATGTGTCATTAGAGAACATGGTTTTGCTGATAGGTATTATTTACTTAGTCATGTGAAATCTATTTTAATCACTATTGACATGTGTGACTGGGGAAGTTAGGAGCATCATTTTTGACCTGGTGCTGGAGTTAATTGAAACCAAAAGTGAGTTATAGCAATTGAAGAAGATCATAAACTAAGTTCTTTCCAAGTATATCTGTTTTAGACTTTCTATTTGTTGCTTCAGCTACCTTTCTAATCGTCACCTTTTGGTTAACAACAAATGGTACAAAAATCATTGAAAAGTTATGGGCTCGTATTAACTCCATGAATGCATGTATGTAATATGTATTGTGTCATGGTAATTCTTTCAATGTTAGTGATGATGATAAAAACTAATGAGTTTTAAAGCTGGATTCTAATGATTAGAGTCACATATGCACCATCTAGTTCTGGAGTGAAATAACATAGGACCAGTAGTTGATAACTTGCCTTTTTGTATCATGATTGATTTGTAGTGTGTTTTGAATTTTAAACTTAACAGATAGCGCATTCTGCATATCCTGATTCCCCTCTGGGACCAGATGCATTTCATGAATATGAATCCTTGCTCGTCCAAGATTATGAGGAGCTTGTTAAAAAAGGTGTGACAGCGTCCAAACAGCCAGAAAGTAGTAACTTAAAGGAGAATTTAATTACTGATGATGAAGGATTGTCAGAACTCAATTCCATTGAAGAGGACATTCAACACGAAACTAGTTCAAGTCAAAGAGATTATTACAAAGATAATCTGATAAATAACTCAGAAGATGTAGGGCAAAAGTTGGTTGTTTCTATACATCACTTCCCAATGGTTTTGTGTCCTTTATCACCAAGAGTATTTGTTTTACCTTCAGAGGGATCAATTGCTGAAGCATACTTATCAGTTGAACACGAGGATGCTTTTAGTCCTGGCTTGCCTCCCTTAAGTACTGGATTGCCTTCTGATGGTGATGATACTCCTCCTGGGGCAATCCTTACTGCACACCTAATATACCATCTTGCAGCAAAGGTAATAAATAAAATGCATGCTTAATCTGAATATGTTTCCTTTAATTCACATCTTGGGATTTGACTTTTCTACTTTGTATTTCTAACACTTATTCCATTAATTATCATCTTCAAATTCTAGATTTCATTTATTTTGGCCTCATTTAAATGAATTCCAGTTACTATTGAAGCTGAAATAACCAAAATCCTTGATTTATATTGAAAGATCAACTAAGTAAAACTCTAAGAGTTTCCATATGGTCATTTTTATTATTCTCTAATACATTTAATGGAAGGCTACAACTCTAAATAGAAAACGACGGGTTTCCTTACTATAGAAAACAATTTTTGGTTATTTATGCCTGTAAAAAATTGCTATGTCCTATTATGCCAGGAGTATGTATAACAAAATTAACTTAAGAATGCTAATAAAAGATCAGAAGCCTTTTTTATAACTACTAAGTAGACTGTAATATAGGCTATCAATGAAATTCTCTTTTCAGCCCTCCCGGCCCCAAGAATAGTTTGTTCTGATTGGTTTGGTTGTTTGCTATACCCTGATATTGGAATTATTTTATTAATCATATAGATGGACTTGAAGATGGAAATTTTTTCCCTTGGTGATCTTTCAAAAACTGTAGGAAAGATTCTGACAGACATGTCAAGCCTCTATGATGTAGGACGGCGTAAAAGATCAGCAGGACTTCTACTCATCGACCGGTCTCTGGATCTTCTAACTCCATGCTGTCATGGGGATTCACTTGTTGATCGGATGTTTTCATCCTTGCCCCGTAGGGAAAGTTTAAAATCCCATACACATTTAAAAGGCTCACAAAGCCAACTCAAAAATGGCCCCTCTACCCTGCAGCGTGCTTCTATTGATGTTCATATACCTCTTGCTAAAATTCTAAATGAAGAAGATTGCAAAATGGACAAGTTCCAGATATTGGAAAGCATTGAAGCTTTTCTGTGTGGTTGGGACCCTGGAAACACTAATTCTCAAATTGGGGATTTGATTAATCTCAGCAAGAAAATTCATACCAAGAAGCCCCTTCACTCTGAAATGGAGCTCCTAAGTGGATCATTTGTATCCACTGAAAATTTTCGTGGAACTCCTTACTTAGAGGCTATATTAGACAGAAAAACAAAAGATGGTACCATACTGCTAAAGAAGTGGCTCCAAGAAGCTATTCGTCGGGAAAATATAACTGTGAATGTGAAAACTCGTCCTGGTTTTGTCACAAAATTAGAGTTGCAGTCTTTGATTAAAGCATTAGCTAAAAACCAATCATCTTTGGTGAGAAACAGAGGAATTATTCAATTAGCAGCGGCTGCATTGATTTCCCTTGATGAATTACATGGTGCAAGATGGGATGCATTTATTAGTGCTGAGAAAATGTTGAGAATAAGTGCTGGAGACACAAGCCAGAGTCTTGCTGCCCAAATTGGTGATCTCATCAATAAGAGTGCTTTCATAGGATCACATGGACAGAAGAAGGGAAAAATAGAGGCCTCGGAAGGGGTACTAGCTTTTCAAGATGCTCTACTCCTTATGATTACTGGATATATATTGGCTGGTGAGAATTTCCCAACATCTGGAGCCGATGGCCCTTTTTCTTGGCAAGAGGAGCAATTCTTGAAAGATTCTATTGTCGTTGCTATTCTGGAAAATCCAGCAGTAGCAAAACTGAAATTTCTTCGTGGTCTAATGGAAGAGCTCGAGGCCAACCTTCAGAGGATCAAATCAGAGGAAAATAAAGAATTTTCTTTGGATAAAATACAAATCGATGATTTTGACGATGATCAGTGGGGTCAATGGGGCGATGAAGATGCTAATGATGGTAATGATAATGCTAGTAAAGACATGTACAGTGACATGCAGTTGAAGTTGGAGGTGCGTGATAGGGTAGATAGCCTTTTCAAATTCCTTCACAAGCTATCAAGTTTGCAGAGGAAGAATAAACCATTGAGGGATTTGACAATGGCATTGGAAACTAATTTCAGTGGAGATTCATACACAAGTAAAGGACTACTTTATAAACTTCTAACTAGGTTGTTGAGCAGGAAAGATGTACCAGGGTTGGAGTACCATTCCTCTACTGTGGGGCGACTTTTTAAAAGTGGGTTTGGGAGATTTGGCCTTGGGCAGGTATGTTTTAATTCAAAGACTTCATCTGGATATCTTGCTTCCACAGTCCAAATACATTAAGGAATGCTTTCTAAAATTTTCAGGCAAAACCAAATCTAGCTGATCCAAATGTCATTCTGGTTTTTGTTATCGGAGGCATCAATGGTCTTGAGGTCTGAATTTCTTATAATTTCTCATCTCTCAAATATGCTTGTCTGCTGGTTTCTTGCATTTTGTTCAAAGTAAATGGATTTCATATTTTCATTCATTCACTTGAAAAAGAAAACATGACTCCATGCTGTTTCGTGTAACAAGGCATGCGAAGTTCAGGAAGCATTGTCTGATAGCGGAAGGCCTGATGTTGAATTGATTCTGGGTGGAACAACTCTGCTGACTCCTGATGACATGCTTGACTTGCTACTGGGAAATTCTAGCTATTTTGATCTTGACAATGATAAAAGAAACTAATATATCCAAACTAATTATGAGCTGTCACTTCTACATAGTTTTTGAACAATGTTCAAGTGAGGCTCAGCTCAGAAAAAGTGTAGGTTGTGTTTTTATTTTGTGTGCGTGTGTGAGTGAAAAAAGTATGCAGTTGAAATTTATAACAAGTTACATGCGGAAATCAAGATTGAAAATTTTATTTGACATTTATTTTTCTTATTTTTGCACTTCTAAAATGATTATAAAATTATAATAATTTAAAATGTGTAGAAAAATGAAAAATGAAAAAAGAAGACTCCAATAGAGAAGTGGGTTTTGTAAATAAATCATGGTAAGATTCAATGTAATTGAATGAACGTATTTTTATTTTTTTATCAGAAATTACTATGTTTATTCTTTCTTCTTTTTCTTTTTTTATTTATTATTATTTTTTTGTGAAAACATATAATATTTTTGTATTTTTTTTAGAATACAATTTATTTTAAATTTAAAAAGAAGTTGCCATGTGGGTTTACTTAGCAGGGCCTCGGCCAAATTGAAAACTAAAACCCACTGAAAAGCTTTCAAATGTGGCCTCACATGGCCCAAAACCAGCTGTCAAAGAAAAAGAAAGGCAAAGTGGCCTAATATTTTATGTCATCAAATGAGATGAAGGTGTCAATGTCTAACTTTAAAATTTTCACCATTGATATAAATGTAAGCTTTAACATCAAAGATAAAGGGAAATTTTCTTACAAAAAAAAGGATAGGGGAATTATTTCAAAGCCACCTAGCAATTGTAGCCAAAGAAAGAATTTTTCTCTCTTCTTTCTTTCTTATTTATCCGAACACAAACATTTTGAACCTTGTCTTTTTCATTTTTTCTTTCTTCTAAATATATCTTTCTTTTTCATTCTTTTTGCCTTGAGAAAATAGAAAAGGGGCTTCAATGGTAATGTTCACTAACTTTAGCATCAAAGAGGGAACACCGGCAACCCTACCGGTGCTCCTCTAGCTAGTTCTTTCATTTTTTAGGCTTTGGACTACTTGGACCTATGAAGACGAGAAGCGGATCGAAAAATCACCCACAATATATTGGAGCCGTCTTTCAAGTGTTAAAGGGACAGTGAACCCATGAAGGCCTACGTAAACATGATGATGCATATAGAGAGCTGCACCGATGATCGAGCCATGCAAACCATGCAAGATGGGGTTTGCGATGAGGATTTCATATGGATAATAGCCAAAAACCCACCTTTAGTATTCTCAAAAATACATCTCTGTGAAGGAGATCATTCAGTCCAAAAGGAACATGAATCGGGGAAAAAGCAGCGGTAGGCTTGATTTCAGAAAGATTCAGAAGAACACCCCATTGGGTAACAATAGAAGCTATGAAAAGATGAACCAGGGGCCTCTCCCCAACATGAGCATGTTCGAAAAGTTCACCCCACTTAATGCGACTCGTCTAGAGGTGCTAATGCAAATCGAAAGGAATAACCTACTAAAGAAATAAGCTTAGATGCGAACGCCTTTCAAATTCAGAAATAAAAGAAAATTTTGCAAATATTATAAAGACTATGGACACACCATGGATGAGTACTTATAGTTGAATGACGAGATCAAAAGCTTTAATTTAGAGGGGACAACTAAATGAATTCTTGGCAAAAGCTGCAAAACCCGGTGCTCCAACTTCGCCGAGGCGAGAATACATGAAGAAAGAATATGCACCCTCAATGTCACTAGATCTGCAAAACATACTTGGAAACGTGAGAATGATTATGGACGGACTTAGAGTTGGAGGCGAGTCAAATCGTTCGAGGAAGGCATATGCAAGTAACGCAAAAGAATTTCATGAGCAGTATGAAGTGTAATGCACCTTTAGACCAAATAAGGTGACTCAGAAAGAGAACTTTTCTATAACATTCACAGACGAGTAGGCATTAATGGTTCAGCACCCATATGATGATGCTAACGTAATAACAGCTCAGGTGGCTAATCATATGGTATATTAGATGTTGATTGACAATGAGAGCTCATTTGACGTTTTGTATGAGTCTGCTTTCGACGTGATAGGTTTTAAAAGGAAGATCCTTAAACCAGTGCGAACACCACTCATGGGATTTGCTAGAGAGAATGCGTTCCTTGAAGGATCCATCAAGCGCCTCTTCACCGTTGGAGAAGCTCCTAATAGATCCACCATCGTGGTGAACTTTCTCATGATAAAGTCACCATTCGCCTACAATGCCATTTTGGGAAGACCAACCCTTAACGCCTTGAGAGCAGCTACATCGACCTACCATCTGATGATCAAGTTCCTAACCAAAAAGTGGAGGCATCGGCTCGGTACGTGGAGATCAATACGAATACAAAAGTGTTATGCTACGACTCTTTGTGACAAAAATGCACATTCATAACCATTACCCATCTTCTTGAACTCCGGGCAATAACGCCTTGAGCCGCAACACAAGAAACTCAATCACCTAATTCCGGCGTCATCCTCTAAGTAGAAATGTTCTGAGCCAGCATTGTTCTCCGAGCATAAATGCTCTGAGCCAGCGTGAAGTCCAAAACCTCGGAGGAGATCACGAAGGCGGAAAATTTTCTCCAAACAGAAACGTTCCGAGACACCTGCAAAAAAAATGTTCACCATCACCACCAAAAGCGAATAAGGAGAACCCTACGCCAACTTCTAAAGTTGACATAGAAGATACCTATCATCAAGTTCTTGACAGACAAAACCTTGCTCGAAGACAAGATAAAGGCTAGGAGGTTGAAATACAAAGCACCATACTACATTCTGATTAACAAAGTATTATACAAGAGAGGCTTCACATTGCCCTACTTAAGATGCCTAGGAAAAGAGAAAGCAGACCATGTCCTAAGGGAAGTTCATGAAGGATTTTGTGAGAACCACACTGGAAGCTGCTTACTAGAACACAAGATAATCTGCCAAGCACTACAAGAAATCTGACCTACAGCGACAACGGCCTTTCGTGACTGAAGGCTATTTTTTCGTTGCTAAATCCATTTAGTTATGCAAAACACATCGTAACAGCTCTGTGACAGTAGGTGCGTCACTGAAAGTCCCTAGCTACGAAAAAAGTGTCGGTTCGTGACTGAAGGTCAAATCCAAAATTTTGGTCACTTTCGTGACTGAATGTGTCATATTCAGTCAGGAAATATATTTGTAACTGAAGTTCGAAATAATCGTTATTGAAACTACTGATTTGTGGTTGAAGTAGATGAATCAGTTTCGAATAATGTCGTGTATATTTCATTAATAGGCATGACATATTCTTCGTGACTAATTCCACTTGTTTTAGTCACGATATTTTGTCTTGTGACTAAATTGCACTCGAATCAGACGCGAAAATATTCGTGCCTAATTGTACACTATATTATCCACGATAAAACATTTTCGTTACTGAATTTGTACTTTTTAGTCACGATGTGGTTTCTTTTAATTAAACCGTATTCATTAGCCACAGAAAACTTTGTTGCAAATTGTAAATTTCAGTAATCACTAAAGAATTTTTCATAACAGATTGAAATTTTTTTGTCACGACACGATGTACGTAACTAAAACTGGTTCAATTTGCCACAAACTATTTTATGTTTCGTGGCTATTTATATTAGCCACGGAGTTTATACATAACTGTTGCAAATGGTTGTGTTACAATTCCCATATTAATTAGTTACTCACATATTGACCGTTTTCAGAGTAAAGTGCTGAAATAAAACATATATTAGTTCCATATTACATCCACAACCAGCCAGCCACAGTATTATACCATCCATAAAATATCAAAACAATTTTCTTATAATTAACCATCCCAAAATATTATACTATCCACAAACTATCAAAAGACTAAAGTTTCAGCATTGCTAATTCAGTTTCTCAAAGCTATTCACATCATGTGCAAGTTAAGATGTTAGCACTTAACATCTTCAAAAAATATATATTAACTTAGTAACCTTCGAACTAATATTTACTGCCATCTCAAAAGTAAGGCATCAATGCTTGCATACCACATTCATTCGGAGTCCAAACTAAGAGAACCTGCACATCAGTCAAGCAGAAACATCCAACACATTTTCAGACACACATATATATGTTATGTAAGGCTCATTAACACAACTTCATAAACATCTACTCGATTATTCACAAGTACCTTCATCACTAGGAGTTGTCTCAGTGGGCATATTACGCTCAAAGGAGTCCATTCGCATAAACATGTAATTGGTATGGCTATCCTCGTACAATTTCAGCCTTTGTTTAAGTTTCTCATTTTGCATCTCAATGCTGGCAGCTTTTTCCACTGCTGAGTCCTCTCTCTTTCGTGCCTCTTCAGCTTCTCTTAAAGAGTTTTGAACCCTCCACGCTTTAAATCTTTGGGGCTTCGCACCTTCACCTAATCCACATACGTAACCAGATTTTCTCGACAAAACCATATCAAATAGGTCATCCTCCCCCACTTCATTGTCGGGTTTCTCCTGTGTCTCATCCTCCAACTCAAGTACCTTATTTTGAAAAACAGATACATAAACTTCGGGATGTGGTGCTCGATAAATATTAAAGCTAAAAAACAATTATAAGGCATCCTTGGTTACAAAAAAAATGCTATTATTTTAACATCCATCAAAATGTAGACTTACATAAACTTCTTTCGATGCGTCATCTACCCACTTGTTCTTTTTCTTGCTGAAATGCGTCTCTTTCCAAAGTCGTTTTCTCCCAAGCAACTGTCCATTTTCACCATCTCCCTACAATGTAAAGTGTTTATTCGTATTGAACACATATGGTATGCTTTTACTTTCAACACATAGGAATCACATTTAGCAGCCTAATCTTATTCACTAAAGGATAAATTTTTTTACCAAATCATACTGAATCTGAGCGAATGACTTTGTTGCTCCACAGTGATTAATCTTTCTTGCTGCACTATTTCTCTTATTAATTGCGCTCCTTTTCTATGTTTTTGTAATAATAACACAAAGCAATATGAGAATACTTTCAGATTTACATGCCAATCCACATAAATGTTTCACACACAGTAGTTTAACTATGAAAAAATGCAATCTTTCATAGCATTGGGTCCATCTGCCAATTTATATCCCCAATTTTCTTGTTAAAACAAATTAACTTGACTTACATTGCAAATCAGTCCTACATATGGCATCCAAGTTTCTATTAAAGGTAAAAAAAAAAAAAAAAAAAAAAAAAAAAAAAAAAAAAAAAACCCTGCACAAAACATTAATTTTATCATCCAAGCTTAGTACATATTACAAACCTTTGCATTATAAAACCATTATCATCCAAATTTTTGGACAACTTACAAATGTCAACAGAAAATACGAAATCCATTACATAGCATTGGAACTATCATGTTACAACTATAGGAACCTATGTTCCACAACGACAATTAATAGCCCTAACATGAACTATATGACACCATCACTATCAAATTATTCCGAGACTGAAGCTGCATCATCATCTTCATTTGAAGCAGCGTCATCATCTTCAACTTGTCCAACAACAGATAATGGCTCCAAATTAGTCCCAAGAAACCCTTCATTGGAATCAACCTCATCAACATCTACATAACTGATTTGTTCTTCTTGTTGATATGCATCAGGTGTGCAATTTTTTTCCAAATTGACTACGTCATAGACATTCCTCAGTTGTAACTTTTCTGCAACTCTCAAATTCTTAACTAACTTTTTATCATTTACAAAGAACACCTCTTCTGCATGACTTCCTAGTATGTAAGGCTTATCTTTGTAGCATGTTTTGGTTACATTCACACTAGTGAAGTTGAACTCGTCAACTTGAATTCCGGTTCTTTTGTTGGTAATGTCGAACGGTTCACATTTGAACATGAATATGTTGTTGTTTCCAATATATGATAACTCTATGATGTCTTTTAAAACACCATAGAAGTTAATCACTTTGTTATTATGTTCGGCCTTCACAACAATCCCACTACTTTGAGATTTTCTCCCTAACTCTCACTCTTGGGTATGGAACCTATGTCCATTTATGATGCAACCGCGATATCGATTGACTCGCCTATCGGGGCCGCTTGCCAATTTTACCAAATCTAGTGGAACATCAACCGAGCCATTACTTTCCAATTCAATTACCTGCATATATTAATTTGTAGTGTTCAATAACTAATATCAATGAACCAGCTGGAATTTCACAGAAGTAGGTATCCTTACACGCTGTAGGAACTATTTAGGAAACTCAATTTGCTATCTACTGTACAAGTCACTGACATTCAGTCTTTAAGATGTTCAATGTGGTCACTTGACAAGTAGAAGGGGACAAAAAACAGTAACGTAGTTAGGAAAATGTATTAACTTAAAACAATTAGTTTAGTACTTTAAATTACTAAAATTTGATATTCACTTAAGATATGAAGCAACTTCAGCGCAATTATTCAGCACATACCATTTCAATTTTGCCCACTCGGTGAAGTCAAGTTTGACATAATTGCGTGCTCCTAACTTTCAAGCACTATGTGAGAAAATCGATAAGCCTTCTTTCGGTTGCCCATCTCCACTGCCATTATTCCTTTCTAGTCTATTAAATCTTGTTTCAACATCATCCATGTAAGTTGAACAAAATGTTAGACATTCCTTATCAATGTATCCCTTGGCAATTGATTCTTCCGGGCATGCTTTGTTACGTATATATTCTTTTAGAGTGTGCATGTATCTAGGGAATTAAAGTTGACTAAAAAGTTAAATGAGGCATATAGATTGTAAGTACGATGCTCATACAATTGAGGAAGCATACAAAAAAGCCATACCTTTCAAAAGGGTACATCCATCGGAATTGACATGGTCCACCGATTATTGCCTCACGTGCAAGATGAATTGGGAGATGGACCATTACGTCGAAGAATGAAGGGGGGAATATTCTTTCAAGTTTGCATATGATATTTGCAATGTCGGAATTAAGGTGGTCTAAAATGTCCATTTTGAGAGTTTTAGAAGTTAACTCCTTAAAGAATAGACAAAGCTCAATCAATGCCTTACACACATCCTTACGTAAATAGCCACGCAAACCTATAGGAAGCAGCCGCTATAAAACTACATGGCAATCATAGCTTTTTAAACCTATAATCCGACACTCATCGGTTTTCACACATCTAGAGATGTTGGAACCAAATCCGTCGGGCAATTTCACTGAGCTGAGAAATTCACAGAAACTTTTTTTTTTCTTCATTGTTAAAAATGTAGCATGCGTGGGGTAAATATATATTTCCATTTGCATGCACTGGATGCAATTCAAACCTAATCCCCATTGCTTGCAAATCAAGGAGAGCATTGTAGGTGTCTATTGTCTTGCCTTCGGTATTCATTAATGTCCCCAATATACTACCAAACACATTCTTCTTGATGTGCATAACACCTAGGTTATGCCACAATTTGAGACTACTCCAATAGGGCAACTCGAAGAAAATACTTTTTTTGGTCCAATTCAAAATATTTCCAGCATGCTTTCTTTTATTTGTTCCATGGGATGGCATCCCAAAAATGGGTTGCGTGACATGACTTAGTTGTTCCAACACTTCTTCACCATTCAACAACTTTGGCGGCGGTCTGAATTCCCTACCATCGATCCACTTACCGAGACGCCACTTATGACCAATCGGAAGGAAGCGACAATGTCCCATTTAACATATTTTTCTACTATGTTTTAATGAAATGTACGATGCATCTTCCCCATAAATCGGGCAAGCTAATTTCCCTTTTGTGGACCAACCAAATAGGTTAGCATATGCTGGACAGTCGTTAATAGTCCATAATACAGTCGTACGCAAACGAAACATTTGCTGCGACGATGCATCATAGGTTGGGACCCCTACTTTCCATAACTCTTTCAATTTAGAAAAAAGTGGCTCCAAGAACACATTGATGTTATTACCAGGAGCCTTAGGACCCTGAATTAATAGGGACATCATTAGAAATGGTTCCTTCATGCATTTCCATGGTGGCAAATTATAGGCAACAAGAATGACGGGCCGCATGCTATAGGAAACACGATTATTATCGAAAGGATTAAAACCATCACTTGATAGACCAAGCCTCATATTTCAAGGGTCACTAGCAAATAAAGGATGTTGGTGATCAAATTGCTTCCAAGCTTGGGAGTTGGCCGGATGCCTCAAGACTCCATCCTTAATATGGTTCTCTTTGTGCCAATGCATATCAACCGCTGTTTTGGTTGATATGAACAATCGTTGCAGCTGGGGTTTCACAGGGTAATAACGTAACACCTTGTGGGGCATAGGCCATTTTGATATGCCATTTGGAGGCTTAAACCTAGACTCACCACATGTGAAGTAGGGACATGAGCACTGGATGGAAGAATGTCTTTAAGGAATTCAAGTAACATATTAAAAGACTTATTTGACCAATTATTTATAAGTTTTAGATGCAATAGTTTAACTATGAAAGATAAGGTAGATACCTTCGGACAACCTTGATACAATGGTTGATTAGCTTCCTTAAACAACTTGGCGAATGTATTTGACTGACAATTATAATCCGTATGTGAAGACCCACTATTGGTTTCACCAACCTAGTCATTAAAATACAAAGCATTGTTTAGGTCATTTAGCATTTCCATTGTGCTGTCATGATGACCTAAGTTCTCGCCATCCATAGCATGCAAGTATGCATCATCATCATCATCAAAACCATCCTCATCATCACTATGGACGCCGTCCTCTCCATGAAATATCCAAGGATCATATGTCCTTACAATCCCATTAACAAAAAGATGATCATCAACTTCATCCGGGCTGCGTTCAATCCAATTATTGCACTTATAACAAGGACAACGAATGATGCTTTCAGATTTTGAATGACTAAGAGCAAAAGAAATGAAGTCCTTAACTCCTTGTACATAAAATGGAAGAGACCTAGTTCGAAGTTGCATCCAACTTTTATCCATCTAAATGTCTAAAAGTGAAAGAAATTGTTCAACCACACCAAAGGAAAATGAAATAAATGACCAAAATAAACAATATTACAAAACTACTTCAAAAACTCAGCACAAACAATGCATGGCATACCTATAAAGATGCACAAACATAGCTGACCACTTTTCCACTTCAACGATACAATCTTAAACCTCGTGAATGCACACTGTCTTTCCTAAAAAAAATCAGTTACAAATGATGCACCCAGCCACAGTAATATGGAACATAATTGGAACCATATTATTAGTCAGTGATTAAGTCAGTTAAACATTACTCTCCATATGACAACCACACAATTAGAACAAAAAAAATTATGTCAGCCATACAACTATACAAGTAGAACGAGAAAAAATTAAAAAGAGAGTTCATTGTTTTATTAATAACTCAATAGATAGTAAACAGTTAACTCTTTTTTTATTTCAATTTGATGCGCATCACCCTAAACCAAACAAAAGTAATTGAAAAGAGAATACATTGTTTTATTAATAAGTCAATAGATATCAACAAACTAATATGAATGCATGTATCTTAATATAAGTATAAATCTCCAATGTCATAGGGACAAAACCAGTCAAAAGAAACAGCACAATCACAAGCACATTCAAAAAGCTACAAGAAACTATTTAGGATTGAGTATTGATATGACCATGTGAATATAGATTTGATTTTTTCCCTAGATATTCCTATGAGAAAATTTATTTTGGTTAGGCTGTATGATATAAGTTAAAGGAGAGTCCTGTGCATGTTTAACAATCATGCATGAACCAGCCAGATATTGAAACAATTAAGCATGAAAATTGTTTTACTACAAAATATGTTGTTTCGTGCATTCGATGTCATTGCAGGTTTTTGAGAGGGATTTAGTTAAATTTGGATTCTTTGTTGCCTTCGGCAGAAGTACACAATCCTTCCTCTCTGCTAATGGTTTTGATGTTATGGATGATCCACTTGAAGGCTTTGTAAGGTAAAGATAGTCTAGTTTCCTCTTCAATTCAAATCACTTTTCTATGTAACTAGTATTAATAATCTAAATTTCTCTACAGGTTTAGTAAGTATAGTAAATGGTTGGAGAGCCCTTCTAATGGGAAGGCAGCAAAGTTCTTGTCTAAATGGTAATTGAACTTATTGTTCATAGTGTTTGAACTATAAAAAATATCACCTGAGTATAATGTTTTAACAAAATATTTGTGTTTTAACAAGAAGTTAATGGAGTGCATTGAAGCACATGGGATATCAAAGTAAGCTAAGAAATTGTTGGGTTCTCTCTCTCTCCTCAACACACTTGTATGCTCACTCATATAAAAGCATATATTATGTGTACGGTTGGTCAAATTTGAGATGCTCTTCATCTCATAGAGAATTCAAAAGTGGAGAAGATGGACATGTATGACCATAAAAATAGATGCGACAATCCAAATGAAACTAGTTGTTGCCTCCTAATGGCTTCTTAAAAACTCAGATAGCTACCTATGTGGTATCAAGATTCATAAAATACATTTAAAACAGGGAATGTGTTGAATGATTCAACCCCCCTACTCNCCCCCCCCCCCCCCCCCCCCTAAAAAAAAAAAAGGAATGTGTTGCGTGCATATAGAAAGACTTTCAATATTTGAGCTTTTAAAGCCCTCTTGTTGAGCAAGCTGTTGAGGTGAAGACTTAGACATTATAAAGAAAAAAAGCATGTAGCTTGGGCTTGAGATTGACTGTGTTTAGGCATGCATTTTCAGGGTCAATTTTGATATTTCTTTGCTGTCTATCCTTATAATTTTTAAGTTTAGGCATGCATTATAAGGGTCAATTTTAAGGGTCACAATCATAATCATAATCACAATCTCATCAAACAGAGGATATCACATTAACCATATAACTTTTTGCAACCTCATCAAGTTTATTTTCCTCATCTTGTTAATATATTTCAGTACATATGGATATATAAATGATGCAAAATTATAATGATCAGCAGCCAAATTAGTCATCTTAATGCATGAGAACACTGCTGGTTTGGAACTAAATCATCCACACAAAGTACACACACAAATTTTGAATTAAATACATACAAACTTAAAAATTAAACTAAGCCATTCCCAACAGTGGAACCCTAAATCGAAGGGAGAACATATATGAACAACCCAGCCTCATCAGTGTTGCATTCATGATGCATTGTAGAAAAGAGAGATAAAATTCTGTGAAAAAAATTTTCGAAACAATAGGACACACATGAACAACCCACCTCTGCATTCAACGCACAAAGCACCGAAGTCCACCTTGAATGTGTTTGAGCGAAGCGGTGGCGAGTTCGAAGCCAGATGGGAAACCAGGTTCTCGGGCTTCGTCGGGGATTTTGGGTTCGGCTGGTCAGGGCAGTAGGTGGGTGTGTAATGGTGTGCCAATGTTCTTGCGTGAATCGGAAAAACCAGAATGCACAGGTATAAGGAAAGGTGCGAACAAAACCCAATCCAAAACGGTGTCGTTTTAGGCAATTTACATTTACTTTTAATTATTTTTCAATCAAAAAATTAAAAAACAATTTTCTGTTACGAAATTAATTTTTGTGACTGTTTATATTACGAAGTTGACTAGTCAAACGCATACTATTAGTCATAAACACAAAATTTTGTAACTGTAGGTTTGAAATTTTTGAAAGGAAAATTTCCCTCCGAAAAATTGACCCTTTAGTCATGAAAAAATGTTACGATTTCGGATTTCGTAACTAAAAATATACAATTTTTTTAAAACAGTCACGAAATATTTTTTTTGAAACTGAAAGGATATCTTCAGTTACGAAAATGAATTTGTAGCAGCAATTTCCGTTGCTGTAGCCCAAATTTCTTCTAGTGAAGGGTACTACTGACCAATTATGCAAGGAGATGCTATGATGTTTGTGAGAAAGTGCGAACCCTACAAGAGGTTCTCGAATGTGCAGAGGAAACCTAGAGCATCTCACCTCCATTATGAGCCCATGGCCCTTTGCTCAGTGGGGAGTCGACCTCATTGGTCAACTTTCGACAGGACGAGGCCAGACAAAATATGCAATAGTGGCTATTAATTATTTTACCAAATAGGTAAAAGATGAACCCCTATCAAAAATCACTTAAGCTAAAATTTCAAGCTTTTATTACAATAATCTGTTGATTGGAATACTCACACCATAGTCACAGAAAATGGAAGACAATTTGATAACAAAACTTATAAGGAGATGTGCCCAAACCTAGGAATCAAGGCGGCGTTCTCCTCCCTTTTTCATCCACAAGCTAATGACCAAGCAATCATCAAGCACAACCTAATAAAAAAGTTGGACAAACACATAAGGGCTTGGGTTTATGAGCTTTTCGGTGTTATTTGGGCTTATCGGAACCTAAGAACTGGAACATGAGAAAAGCCATTCTTTTTGGCTTCTGGAGCCGAGGCTATCATTCCTGTAAAGATAGAGGTGCCCAACTTTCGAACTGAGCATTACCAATTGGAAGAGAATTGAGAACAAATAAAACTCAATCTAGATCTGGTCGATGAGAAAATAGACCTAGCTCAAATACGTATAGCTGCCTACCAACGATAGTTATCTCATTACTATAACTCAAGAATCAAACATGGGACATTCCGACTTGGTGACTTAGTGTTAAGGAAGGTCACACTGAATACAAAAGAACATGGGGTTAGCATGATGGGACCAACTTAGGAAAGGCATGTACCAAGTGAAAAATGTGCTCCAACCTAAGACATACCAGTTGGAATGAGAAACAAGGGACTGAGCAACCCAAGAGCTGAGCATTTTAGGAGCTGAGTGCTCCCTGAGCTAGCTCATATTAGACCAAGAACTTAGCGCTTAATGAGTTGAAAGCTCCCTGAGCTAGGCTTAGATTCGACCAAGGGTTAGGTATACCCGAAGCTGAACACCCTAGGAGCTGAGCATGACATGAGCTCATAATTTTCTAAGGCAATTGGCAGCCAAGTACCATCCCATTATGACTTTCCCTTGTTTCCCAAGCAAATGAAAACAAGAAATAGAGGAGGATGAGAGAACAATAAAGTACCAGACTACATCCGAAATAGGTTCAATATTAGTTTTGATTTGAAAACAATATTATATGTTGCTTATGTGAGGCCATATTTGAGATAGAACATGAGATCACTCGACAAGTATAGTATAGCAATAGATATGTCTATTTACAAATAACGATAAGCAATAACAACAATAGGAATGTTTGGTCAAAAAGTAAGACAAACCTTGACATGCCAAAAGAAGTGTTAAACATAATTTATAAAAGAAAAAATTTATAAATAACAATAAATGATAGTAAGTCTGTGATCAAGATGTCGAGGGAGGTGGAATCATCAAACCAGAATCGGAAACTTGGTGAACTGAACCAGCAAAAGGGGGATCTAGAAGGGGCAGACCTGAATCCTCAAAAGCTGGGTGACCCGAGTCAGGAACCTTGAAGCTTAAGGCTAAAGGAGCTGACTCCTGCGCCGGAGACTGGTCTAGTAAGCTATAATGGAGGTCTGAAAACTTAGCCTTGATAGCCAGAAGGGCGGAGTTAGCTCCGTCCTCGAACTGCCACACAAACAATTTCCAATACTCAACGTTGAAGGCAAATGGTTCATCTTCCTTCAGCCGGAAGTTTCTCATTGTCTTCTCAAGCTCCACCCTCAACTCCTCAGCCTCTACACTAGCTTCTTTAAGCTTATCTTTAAACCTTGCGGTAGTCAAAGCCAGAAGCTGTTCTTTCTTCTTCAGCTCAGCATCCCTTTGCTCGAGGTTGGAGTCCTTCCACGCCATGGTTTGAGCAAAGTCGACAATGTATCTCTTTGCCTCCTCAAGCTCTTTCTTGGTCTCTTTCAGGCGAGCCCCGGGAGCAGTGGCCTTCTCCTGCTGGTGACCCACCTACTCTTGAAGCTTGGAAATTGAGAAGGCCGCCTGCATGGAAGATAAAAGCTAAGAAATAAGTGCATGATGCAAATAATTAATGACCCAAAATATGGAAACGATGGAGCTCACCGAGATGGCTTGACGGGATGCCTCATTAGCAAGTAAGGAAGATGAAAAGCCAGAGTGGCTCTTATCCTCAACAAACGAGACCTTATTAGGCAATAGGCTGATGAACTTGATTAAGTGACTATGAATCCTACTCCTTTCACCCTCAACCAGCTCCAGTGATGAGTCATACCCCTTTAGAGAGCCAGCACTTACCCTCGTTTTGGGCGTTGACTCGTTGCTCAGCCTAGGTTGGGACTGGAAGGCAGCACCCTTGGGGTGTCTAGCGGTGGCTGCCCTAGGGGGATGAGGAGAACCAGTAGAAGCATGAGTAGAGGTGCGCGTAGATGAGCCAGAGCTGGTTTTAGCTGATTTGTAAACCAGGCTCAAGTCAGACACCTCCCTCAATAGCTGACCTAACAAGTTCTTCGGAAATTTTCTCTTGGTCGGCTAAGAGATCACTTCAAGAAGAAAAACTAGCAAAATAAATGGTTAAATATTTAGAAAACAACTAAAATAAAATGACAAGTAAGAAAACTGACCAGTACCACCAGCTAGTCTCTCTCCTTCCAAAAGCAACTTGGAGTCCCTAACGCTCATATCAAGGCTGAATATCTAGAAAAGCTTAGAGCTGCTAGACTCATCTAGACAAGGAGTAGACATACACCACCCGTGGTTGCACCCGCAAAACTCATGAGAAACGGAAGGCTCACCTCTGGTGCTAGAGCCAATACCCTCCCAGTCACCTCTGGTGAAAAACCATTCATTTTGCCAGTTGGTGATATCGGGAAGCTTCTGGAGGAACTTCCTACGATAAGGGTAGTAGCAATAAGACCCAACTTTCTTGAGGTTGACCTGGTATTAAGAAAAGCCTGGATCTTAGAAGGGCTAGGAATGTCAAAGTGCTCCCTCCGCAACACGTAGCAGTTAAAAATTCCTTTCCATCCGTTATGATTAAGTTGCAGGGGACTCATCCAGACAAAATGGAGAAGGTGATGAACGAAAGGCACAAATGGGAGCTTGAATCCACACTTGAAGAACCACAGGTTCATGGCAACCTCATCGGCAAGAGGTGAGCTGCCCAGCTCACCTTCGTTAGACACTGAGAAAGTGATTTGATCAGGAAACGAGTACTCCACTCTCAACCAATCCAAATCAGCTTTGGAGAGGCTGGATATGATGGAATGAGAGCTCTAAAATCCCTCCGAAGCTGTCACCTTTCTCCTATCTAACTGAGGACTTAAAAGAAGCCTTAGATCCCTTAGCTCTTAAATATGAAAAGTTTGAAACTTCCATCACTCTAGGAGCTGCACGAGTTTCCAACTGAGAACAAGTCAGATCCCTAAAAACCCCTAGCCGGAAAGACCGAGGTTTAGGGTTAACGGGGGTCTGATAGCTAAGGGGAAAAAAACTAGGGGAAAAATGACCAGGACCGCCACTACCGCACAGTGAAGCATAAGATATCTAAAGCATAACTGGAACTCACTATCAGGTCGACATCATTTACAAAGGAAAATAATTGGAACACTATAAATGCAAGAAATGCCATATCCTACATACCGACCTCCTAAAGACCTCTAACACACATCGATTAAGCGACGCTGCTTAAGTTTGGAGCTTTTGCCCAGGTCCAGAGCTTTAGTCTAGGTTTGGAGCTCCAGCTCACGTTCGTTGCTTCTGCCCAGATCCAGAGCTTTCACACAAGTCCGGAGAGCACTCAAATGAATGAAGTGCTCATACATCTCAACATATGACAGCAAGATCAGTAAAACACAATGACTACTCCAAAACAAACGTAGATAGTTCACAGAACCGAAGGAAAAAGACAAAGAAGAGTGCCTTATACCTTCGAATTTGGAGCAAAAAAAGTGGAGCTGAACCCCCAAAGCAATGCGAAACATGAGCAACCTGCATGTACAAACTATACCACGCATCAATCAAGGTTCTAATCCATACATATACATATATAAAGAAAAGGTGTTGGCCAATACCGGTGCCACCACATTTATACGCACACATGTTCTACAAAACTCTTATTAACCATGTCCACCCACACACTCAGAAACATCAATTGTTTGTGCTTTATTATTTTTAGCCAAAAGGGAGTTTAGGTTCCATTCAAATCTTCCCTCTAGTACCCAAGGCCAAGTTAAAAAAAAAAGAAAAAAAAAAGATAACAGTGTGCAATATCCACCAAAACCAAGCCAAAAGAGAGTCGAAAACGTGCATTTGAGTGCACAACCATACATATATGGGTGCAAAAAAAATGGGGCACTATCCGAGACCTTCACTACCAGATTCACAAAAAGAAAGAAGGCAATGCATCAGACAACAACTCAACACAAATCATCAAGACAAATCAACATTGTTGAAGCTCCATCAAACCTAGACTGATTCATTCAAAAAAAAAAAAAACAATCGGCTAGCAGTTCGGCTCACACCACCAAAGGCTCACATCACAAATCATCATGTTCAACCGGGAAAAAAAAAAAGCAACAGAACACAAAGAAAACAAAGAGGTGAACAAAAAGCAACAGTGAAGGGGATGAGTCTCAGCCAACAAAAAAGAAGAAGAAGAGGAAAGCCGAGCTCACCAAGAAACCTCAGGTCTTCCCCACTTCGCCTAGATAGCTCCCTTAAAGCCGAAGGTCACTTCCTAAAAGCTCTTGTCTCGCTTGGCAGATCTGGAAAAAACCAGATCTACAAAAAAAATGATGAAGAATGACAATGTTGAGAATATATGCAAAGAAATAAAGAAAGAAAAAAGATAGATCACCGAAGCGGCACACAGAGGCATGGAAAGACTTACACAAAAGGTTTAAGGCCTCTCTCTTGTTGCCTCCTCTGCAAGCGGACATCGAGTAAAAAAAATAAAAATAAAAATGGAACAGAGCAAATGCGGCGACAAAAAGAAAAGAATAAGGAAAAGAAGATGAGGTTTAGAGTGAACCGGCTAAAGAGAATGAAGAGAAAGAATATGCACCAATGCTTTATGAGAGAAAGTGGGCAACATACTAAACGAGAAAAAAATAATAATAAAAGAAGGGAGCAGGTGCGGCAGCAGAGAAAGGCAAAGTAAAGAAGGAAATAAATGCGAGAAGACTTTTCCTCTCTTTACATGTTTCCTTAAAAAAAATGCTAGATTTATGAGGAATCAGAAGAAACGATTTTGAATTTCAAACCTAGCATCTCGTGCTAGATTTCAAGTTCTCTAATTTTCCCCTGCACACAAGCTATGAGTGGGCTCTGGTAGGCCGGTCACAACTTTTAAAAAATTGACTTAATTGTAGAATTAGATCAATTTCTTAGTAGGGCCTAGGCCAAAATGAAAACTAAAGCCAACCGAAAAGCCCCTAAATGTGGCCTCAAATGGCCCAAAACCGGTTGGCAAAGAAAAAGAAAGGCAAAGTGGCCTAATGCTATATGTCATCAGATAAATGGGTCAATGCCTAATCCTAGAATCCTCACCATCTATTCTTGATATAAATGCAAGCTTAGCATCAAAGGAAACACTTTCATTCTTAGTAGGAATAAATCGAAGGACTTCAAAATTTTGAAGGATAGGATTGGGAAAAGAATTGAGGGATGGAACCGCAATCTATTGTCTAAAGCCGGGAAAGCTACACTCATCTCTTCAGTCATCCAAACCATCCCTACTTACACAATGTCTACTTTCCTCATTCCTCATGGTCTGTGTAATGAGCTCGATGAAATGATCCGCAGATTCTGGTGGAGTCACAAAGAAGGATCGAAAAGGTTCCTAGCCTTGAAAGCTTCGAAAGATTTATGTCGTCCAAAGAAGGAAGGAGGACTCAGTTTTCGCTACTTTAAAAATATAAATTCTGCTCTGCTTGCAAAACTTGGATGGAAATTGGCTGTGGGAGATGAAAGCCTTTGGTGCCGTATTATTCATGTTAAATATTTAAAGGCGAAATCGTTTTTGAGACCCGGAGAATTAAAGGCTCCTCTTTGGGATGGCAAGGGATCATCAGCTCTAGGCAATTTTTGCAGCAGGGAGTGTGCTTTAAAATTGGAAACGGGCTATGCTGTGAATTGTCATGCTGGAGGGACCAATTCGAACTTGTGGAGTTCATTATGGAAGTCTCAGTTCACTGGGAGAAAGAAGATGTTTTTTTGGTGGGTTTTGGCTAATGCATTGCCAACCAAAGTGAGATTAAGCCAAAGGATTGCAGGTATTGATGATCTGTGCATGGTTTGTGGGGAGAGCTCGGAGAATACTTTCCATTTATTCAAATTGTGTCCCGGTTTTAAGGCTTTGGCTTTCTCAAGCCGATGAGGGGGCAGAACAAAAGAATGGTTGGTGTCCAATGTGGTGGAACTCATTGATCTTTGTTTCAATCCTCCTCTGGAGGTTTGTTTAGGAGAGATGGATAAGGCGAATTTTCTCTCTTTCATGGTTTCATTGTTTGATTGTTTTTGGAAATTCTGGAATGATGGTGTTTTTTAGGGCAAGTTGACGTTGATGGTGGTTAGTCGTTGGTTGGAGGACTCGGTTCAGGAAGAAGCAGGGGTCTTCCAGTACCTCTCTTCATTTTCGGATCCAAAGTTTAAAGAAGTGTGGGCTCCTCCAAGGCAAGGATGGTGGAAGGCTAACTGTGATGCAACTTGGTTGAATGGGATGGCAGCCATGGCCATGGTGGTGAGAGATGAAGATGGCCTTCTGGTTATGGCTTGCACTAAGTTATGTCCTTTACCTTCAACATTTGAAGCAGAAATGAAGACCATTGAATGGGTTGTTGCCTTGGCTGCAAGCAAGCCCTGGAATAAATTAGTTTCTCTTCAGATGCCTTGGTTGTTAATGAAATTTTGTCTTTAAGAGACCCTTCAGGTTGGAAAACTAAGGAGTCAATTTTATGCATCATATCCTTATTGAAGTCTAAAAGTTAGGAGCTTGTTTGGAATGCAAAATCTTCAAACCAGTTTGCTGACTTATTGGCTAAAAAGACTCTTGCTTGTAATTGTAATTTTTTGTTTTCTCTTTTAATCTTGGGAGTCTTCCCAAAGATCTTAGTGATACATACATCTTAGATTTTATAGGAAGACCCCTTGTGTAATTCATTCTTTGTTAAGGTTTTTTGTGCTTAATATTTAAGAGCCACCAAAGGATTGCACCCAAACAAAAAATCTCTCTTTCTATTTTCCTTTCTTTTTCTCGGTTTCCGCATCATTTTTTCTTTCCCTATTCTCTTTCTTCTTTCTTTCTCACATACCCGAACACAACACATTTTGAGCTCTGTCTTTTTCATTTTTTTTCCTTCAAACTATATATTTCTTTTTCATTATTTTTGAGAATAAAAAATAGCTTCAACAGTGATGTTCACTAACTTTAACATTGAAGAAGAATTACTAACAATTCTGCTAGTGCCCTTTTAACTGGTTCTCTCATTTTTTATGCTTTGGAATACTTGAACCGATCGAAAAATCACCCACCGCAGAAATCACTGTCAAAATTGAATTATTGTAATAGAAAAACTTGAGTCAATTTTCAAAAAAAAGGCACTTCTCCAAAGTGGAAAGGCCGCTTTTTTTATTTTTTTACTTGCCCATAGCTTGCTTTGCTTTAAACCTCTTAAACCCAAACACATACAGTCATACACATTCTCTCGTATTCATTTGATCACCATGGCAGCCATTAAGCTCCTAATCTCGGAAGCTCGCCGCCATAACCTCTTCCGACCTCACTCCAACCTCCACATTTCACCATTTCTAGGGTTTCACAGATCCCTTTGCTCATCATCCGAATCGGACCCAACCCCTCCGGCCGCAACTGAATCCACCAGAAGACCCGCTGGGACCGTATCCATTCATCCCGTTTCCTACGCTCCCAAACCCAAAGACGAGTCCTCACCAGAGCAAGACTCTTCTCAGCCATTGCCGACAACACCACCTCAGTCGCAGCAACAACCTCGCAGGCCTCGCGACTCACTGAGCCCACCGAGGGATGAAACCCGACCCGATTGGACTCGCAAAGACATCCGCTACGTCAAGAACGCCCCGACCATCTCGCCCGTCTCGTACCCGACCCGCGTTGCGCCGCTGCCGGAAGATAAGGTTTCGGCGGAGGCGGCCGGAAGTGATTCGAAGGAGAGCGAGGAATTGGAGAACGAGACGAAGCGGATCGATGCCGAGAGTCGGATGAGGAGGAGGGTTTTTAGGGTTGTGGAGGAGGACAAGGTGGCGGCTCCTTTCCCGATGTTGATTAAGGTTGAGAAGAAGGAGAAAAAGCCTATTCTCGATTTGACGGAGGCAATTCGGCAAGTCAAGGTCAGTGTCAACTCTCAATTCCGTTTGGTTTGTGAGAAAATTTGGCGATTGTGCTGAATTTTTGACTTGGTGATATTTCACTATGCGGATTGTTTTTCTAGTATGCAAAAAAGAAAAAAAAAAGGACTTTATGATATGCAAATTGGGTGCTTTTAATCTCTTGAGAATTTTTAATATTCTTTGCCTATTTAATTTGTCTTTGCTAATCTCTCTCTGTTTTTTTCTAGTTATTTTCAGGCTAGTGCCAAGTGCAATTTTGATGAAACTGTTGAAGCACATGTAAAATTGGGTATTGATGCGAAGCGAGCGGTAATGTACCAATTTATTCCTTTTTTTCGTGTAAAAATGTTTAGTTCTCGTGAATTCCAATCCAATCATTATAGGTATGAACTATAGGCTTGAATCGTTGATACTTTTATTAATTTAAAGTAAAATTGTTCGATCATTGTTTGGCTTCTGGATACTTTTGAGTGTATCTTTTAAAAGAAAAAAATGTTTTTTGGTCTACAAATTTTGCAATTCCATGTTATAGTTGATGTTTGGTTCTTCATACTCGTGACTACCTATGTAGACTATGCTAGAAGGTGATTATATTCACCTGTGACATGATAACACGGAATTGCATTATTTTTCTCGGTCTCCAGATTTTGCGATTCGGTGTTCTAGTTAATGTTCATACCATTATTGGTTCTTCATACTCATGACTACCTATGTAGACTATATGATAGATGGTAATCATAAGCACCCTGCCATGATAACCATGTCTAACGGGTCTATAAATTTATCTTAGACACGCTTACCATACATTTTTATTCTGACTCTGTGTATTTGTGTCTTATTGATCGTGTTGGTTGCATAATATCTGTAAGGGGATCCCACTATATGTTAGTAAAAACACTTCATATATATACAAGACTACTGTTGAAAAGTTCCAATTATATGGACTGTTTTCTAATTTGAGTGCAGGGACGAGGAGTTCGCGGAAACATGGTTTTGCCTCATGGTAGTGGGAAGGTATTATTTTCTCAACTTTTGTAAGATTATGTGGATTTTATATTGTAATATTTACTTCAGTTGGTTTCTTGTATGAACATTGTTTTTCAGGTTGTCAAGGTTGCCTTTTTTGCTGAAGGGGCACATGCAAATGAAGCCAGAGTAGCAGGAGCTGACATTGTTGGTGGTGTGGAACTTGTCGAGGAAATTGCTAGTAATTATTCAATCTTATTTCTTTATGTCTGCATTCTAATGCCATGCCACTATGAAATGTTCTGAGTACCTCTATTTTCATATTAATTATTTTACTACCGATATTAATATTTTATTGCATGCTGCTTTGGTTGTAAGATGTTCTTGGAATCTATTCATTAAATATTTTTCCAGTTCCAGATTTCTTTGTAACCATGATCAATTTATGGGTATTGTAAGCTTAAATTTGAGCATGTTTGTTCT
This sequence comes from Ochetophila trinervis, assembly GCA_003254975.1. NCBI lineage: Eukaryota > Viridiplantae > Streptophyta > Magnoliopsida > Rosales > Rhamnaceae > Ochetophila > Ochetophila trinervis. The sequence goes on along the minus strand of QANX01000760.1, from coordinate 47,581 downwards.
ACAGGCAGTAACAAGCTCAATGTTGACAAGTGTTTCGCAACAAATGAAATGATTCTGCGTATGGGGAAGGTTTTGAATATTATTTGTTATATTGTGGGATTAGTCAAATTGATTGTTCCTCTGTTGAATGGAAATGTTTATTCTCTTGCAGATTTCAAGGATCTTGAGAGAGCGTGGTCTATGGCCTGACCGTAAAGTGAGTTTATCATCTTGTTTATTTCATTCCATTCATAAATATATTTGTGATTCATAATGGAAGTCTTTCTCTGGTGTATTAATATATTGTATAGTTAGGTACTGTGACAAATGATGTTTCTGAGGCACTGAAAAAAGTAAGCCAAGGTCATATTGAATTTAAAATGGACAGAACATCAATTGTGCATGTGGGACTTGGGAAGGTACACCATTATATTACACCTGAACACGATCTTTCATTTCATTAACTACATGTTTCGAGATAATTTTGTAGAAGTCATCTCTCACCAATATTTTGAAATTACTATTTCTTCTCCTTCTAATATAATTTTATTATTTCACAGGTGAGCTATAATGAGGATAATCTACGAGAGAATATTGGTGCTTTTATAAATGCTATTTTGCTTGCAAAGCCTGCAGGCTTAAAGAAGGGTGAGTAGTGCAATTATACTTTATTTTAGATTGTTGTTTTGTGGGCCAAGGTGAGTGCAGTGGAAATTTAATTTCTTTTATTATTTGCTCTCACGTATTAGGTACTGTGACTTGCTTAGGGAGGTATTGCAATCTCTGAAACTTAGAGATAAACTTTTGTTGTTATTATTATTATTATTATTTTATTTTATTTTATTTTTTTTTTTGGGTAATAAGGGCAAAGCCCTAAGAACTTTTGCGATTTTATTTACTTTCAGTTTTTTTTAGCCTAACGTTTCCACCTCAAGCATAACAATTTCTTAACATGGACAATTACCGTTTTTATTTGTCATTGTCAGTATAATAGTATGTTAAAAAATATGCAAAGTTTGGGAGCTGTTATTTTATTGTTACAACTATAGCATAGGGGATACCAAAGCGAGGAGCAGAGCTATTTAAGCACTGCCCAAGAACTGAAGAAGATTCATTTTTCAGTTAAATATTAGTTGATCGTTAATGGTTCCTTAAGAATGAATTTAATAATAGATTTTGTACTGAGAATTTGGGATAGCCTATCTTAATTTTTCTCATCTGCTTTGCCTGTTTTTGCAGCTTCGAAATATGCAGGTTATATTAGCTCCTTCCACATATGTAGTACGGTAAGCTTATAACATTTGGTTTTACATTTGTATTCATTTAAAACTCATGATTGAATAGTGAAACCTAGATTTCAAGATTCCATCTCTGCATGCAAGGATGCACAGTGCATCTCTATCATTTTGTTTTGGAGTGAATGGTGATTCATCAGCCAACAATGCATTAATTTCTTTCAAATATATAATTTATGAATTGAAAGTGGAAAATTAACCAGTTTGTGGGTTTAATGTTTGAGTCGGTGCTTTTTGTCTTTTGAATAACAAAACCTATATTGAAAAAAGAGTAATTCTAGAGTGACTAAATTTATTAACCAATATGTTTGGTATCCAATAATGTGATATTATTTCATTGGATTTACTTCATTATAATAGGGCATTGTTAATTTATTAATTATTAATAAACTGTCACATCATTGGATATTTAAAAATTTGATTAATAAATTTAGCACATGTAACATTGTTTTTGAAAAAACTACTACCCTAAACCCTAAACAAGTGTGTTAAAGAGGGAAGTATCAAGGATTGTATATATGCCTCTAGTACTTGCGTTGAAATAGCTGTGGCCATGCATGCTTTGACTGATACATTGCATAAATTACATGCAGATGGGTCCGGGATTTCCGGTATCAGTACAGTCATTATCAAAAGCTGCAGATCATTACAACAAAGTGTTCCTCAAATGATAGTCTCAGCTGACAAATTCCATCATGGATGGAGACCATTTTATTTTTTCTTTTGTTGATTATTTTTCCAATTTAGGAATTGAGCCGTTGGGACCATTCTCTCAGAGAATTTTTTCTTTTTTGGGGCGGGAATCTTGTAATAATAGTTCCATCACGGGTAGATTACTGTCTAACTAAGTTTTGCTTACATTTTGTTGATATATGATGGTTATTTATGCGTTGTTTAACTGATTTCATTTTTGCAATAATACCGTAACAGATCAAGATTGAATTTATATATTTTTAACTGATTTCATTTTTGCAATAATACCGTAACAGATCAAGATTGAATTTATATATTTTTATTCTAGTTTTAGGAAGCTCTGTTTTACCCAAATTTATTAAAAACCATTGTAATGAAAAGATGTGCCAAAGTATTTTGGAATAGAACGGCGACAAAATCACTGTTTTTCATTACTCGATACCAAAATTAAAATCTCTTGCATTCAAGGATTTTGCTTGGATCATCGTATAACCAAACTGCGAGGCCTTGGTTTAAAATTTAAATTGAATGCCATAGATTTTGCAAAAAATTCCTCAAATCAACCTCAAAATCTAAAAATTTTCATAAAAAAAACCTTAAACTTAGGAATTGAATAAAGGGGTTAGGCTAGAGTGCAACCTTTTGCATTAAATGAAACTTCTGACTTTTGATTTGTAACTTTTAAAATGGGTAACAGTAACTTTTAAACCTCTTATTTACTTTTTTATTTTTATTTATTTATTTATTTTTATTTTTTCTTTTCCCTTCGGTTTCTCTAGTGCTCCTTTTCAAAAAGTTTTTTTTGTTTTCCCTTCTTCCCTTTTCCGATCAACCTCTACAGCATTGGGCAAGAAATTTTTTTTTCCTTCTTCTTCTACCGTATTTTTGCACAGTAAGTTTGTTTATTTGTCGTTGAAATTTTTTGTTTCTCTTCTTCCATTTTCCCCACAGGCATCCGATGATATAATGTTCAAATAAAACTTCCAAATTTTGTTTGTCTTCTTACGGTTTATCTTCAATTGTTTAAATTTTTATTTTTTGTTTTCACTTCTCCCATATCATTCTCGCAGTTTCTCTGCAGTATTTTGTTTTGTTTTGTTTTTTTTTTTTTTCATTTCTCCCATATCAATCTCACGGTTTCTCTGCAATTTGTGATTTTATAATGCAAATTAGGTAGGCCTTACAGAGTTATCATCCTCAAATCTCATCCGCAATACATTGTCCACATTTAACCATGGAGGGTGAAAGTAAGTAGTATGACAATGTGTGATTTTATTTGTGATTTGAAGTAAATTGAGTGTTCATGTGTATATTTTGATGCCATATAGTGTTTTTTGTTATGAAAATCTCATATGCTGTTGTGTTTAATAAAAGGGTTCACTATGGTTGGTTGTTTGTGGGCATGTTGCAGTTTGCTTTCCCAGTATAGGGTGTTATATGAAAAAATCATGGAGATTTACCCTGTGATTTCCACGGGGTACCTTTCATAGTAATATGGGGATAGACAAAAGGATTAGTTAGTATATCTTCCTTTCACCCTATACAAAGTTTGCTGGTGCCCCGGGGAAACAGCGAGGTAAATTTTAACTAGTGGATAATGCCTTTTACCCCGCGTGTATAATGGGGGCCACTGCACTTTAGTATGGGGGCTAGAATTGTAGATGTTTGGTGTCACTGCCATGTGTCCCGTACATGGTATGCGGGTCCCCCGTATTAAACCCGGGGTAATTTCTTAAATATACATTCAAGCTTTATCCCTTGTGTACAATGGGGTACCCCAGGCGTATAAACGGGAGAAAAGGCATTCGCATATTTCGTGTCACTGCCATTTCTCCCGTACATTGTCCACGGGGACGCCGTGTATAACGCGGGATCATTTATTTAAGATACATAACAGATGTACCCCGTGTTTTACAAGGGGTACCCGGAACTCAGAGACGGGAGGCAGATGTCAACATCGCTTGGTTTCTTTGCCATTAATGTGGGGCCCTCTCATTCAACACCGGTGTACATTCTTCACCATGTTTTAGGGTTTTACCTAGCTGTTTCAAATTTCCTTTATAGTATGAAATCTTGTTGTATAACTCATTCTGTGCACATGATGTTTTTGATGAAACAGAAGGGAAGGGTAATATTAATGCAAAGAAATTGTCTGCGAATGGATGGTTCAATTATTAGTGAGTACAAAGCTATGTTAAATTCTTTTATAGAAAAAGTAATTTTCTACTACCATGTGAAAAAAATATTTCGATTGGCCAAGCACTAACTGTAAATTTATATTTCGTTATATTTTATTGTGGTGCAGTAATAGTGAGGTTGAACTTCGAAAGCAAAAGGGTGATTTTAAAGTTAATGCAGAGGTAAGTATAACAGTGAAATTGTATGTGTGTAGTAGCTGCATGAGAAAAAAAATAATGCTGAGGTTTGTCTCTGTTTAGGTTATGAAAGAATTGGCTCAGGAATGGAAAGAGCTTGAGGATGATGAGAGAGCAAAATATGAAAGGGTCCGGGTCCGAGTTGAGAGGAAGAAGAGTGTTGTTACAGATATTCCCCGGAAAGACTATGGAGCGTTGCAAAATGGTTAAGCAACGCTCAAAAGAAGGCAGTAAATGAATTAGGCTTAGGCTGTTTCATAACTCAGAGAATCTGGGGAATAAAGAAGCAACTGCTGTCGTGGCTGGTGGATCAATTCGATCCAACTTCTTGCACACTCACACTTCACGAAATGCAGTACACATTAAGTGTACCCATGTTCAGTGAATGATGTGACTCGTCGATCAGCACGGTGAAGTTGATGACACATTTTCAATGGAGGACGTTGAGGTCTTGAAAAGGAAATACGCCACCGATGACAGAGGCATATCGATTGCTGACCTGCAGACTCTGCTGTTAAATAACCATGCAGCAGACGATGATTTCAAGGTGGTATTCACACTATTTTTTATGGGGACAATTCTGAGTCCGAACTCAAGAATGGTAGTTAAAACAATCGATCTTGGGCGAGTGATGAATCCCGAACTAATTACAAAGCAGAAATGGGCTTTGTTTACATTTAATGGATTTGTTGAAGGGATGAGGAAGTATAAGGAGTGCAATCTACGCTATATTCTGGATGCCTCCTAGTTTTACAGGTTAATCATCTATAATGACCTTCTAAATCTCGTTGTCTATTCATAGCATACGTAATTTTGTTAACCTATTGTATGACTTCATTATTGTTGTTTGTCATACAGCTTTTTTATCTGGGTCTGTCTTCGACTAGGAGGAGAATTGTCGGAAGTTCGTTGACGCCCATTATTGCTTGGAGAGAATCTGAGATGAAGCGATTCATGAAAATATTCACCCGAAATGGAGGTTTCCTTTCTGACAAGGTAAATTTAGCAAATATAAACTCATTATGCCATACTTTAAAATTTGTGCATATTACTTATTTAAATTAATTGCAATTTTTTTACCCCGTTGTCACGTAAATATAAGTTTTGTGTATTATAGGTTGTTTAGGGCGAAGCGTCAACATCGAATGAATCTAGGAGATTCGTTTTTCCCCAGGAAAACAACAATGATATTAACAGTGCAATAAGAGCAGATGTACAGGCCATTCAAATAGATGTTGCTATTTTGCATGTAAAGGTCACAGATTCGAGTAAAACTGTAGGAAATTCAAGGCGGTGACAGAGCACCTTTCAACCATTTCTCAAACACTGACAAAGTTAAATGAAGCAGTTGAAAATTTGACTTCGAATGCCTCAAATCTGAAGTCCAATGATGACACGGTCATAATTCAGAAAGATAAGAGGAAAGGCAAACAACCAATGCATGTCGGCCACAAAAAGACGGGAAAGAAGAATTCGTCAATCATATTGCTTTCTGCTGAAAAAGAAATTTCACAGAAGAATTGTGCAGAAAACGATTCGTCCTCGTTTGGCACATCACAGTTCAGAAAGCACTTGGATGCATTGATAACAGAGCTAGCACCCACTCAAGTAAGAAAATTTGTCATTTATTATTTCTTCTTTTGTTTGTCATTTCTGTTGCACAAGCTTAAAATATTTATGACTGATACTCTAAATTTGTCATGAGAGGGGGGAAAAGATTGCCACTTCTAATGCGCCAAGTAAGCGTTACATGCGTACACAAGCTTCAACACGTCATAGCGGTGTGCCACTGAATGATGACGGTTTCAAAATGAGTGAAATTCGAACAAACGTCTCTAGCTTTTCTGAGTTTATTTATGCGGGTCCATTTTGTGTCGAAAAGAAAATGCTGCCGGCCAATGTGAAATTACTTGAGTACATTTTCGACACAACACTTGATCCAGAGTACATACACTCTCTGTCGTTCGAGTTAATTTGTTTAATTGGATCTGTGCACTATGTTTTGTTAAATAATGGCCATCAAAGTGTTGACTTTCTTGCTTATGTTTGTTAGGGAAATATTGGTGCAAACGGCACATGATTTCTATACTCGCCATGTACTTCAATCATTATGGCCTTCGAGGTGGCTGAATGGCGATGTAAGTTATCTATCGCTTTCCTGCCTATGCCATTCATATTTGATGTACTTAACAGTGTATGGCTAATTGTGAAAGTCATAATATTGGCTACAGACATGCTAACGCTTCACCAAAGAAGAGCGTATTCAGACGAAGCTAGGAATTGGTTTTTGCCAACTTACTTCCAAGTATGTACTTGTTAGATTGATAGCGTTTGGTGAATGTGTTTTGGCATGCTAATGGAACTAATACGTGCACTGTATTTTATTTGTTTTGCATCGGCTAGCAACAAGCATTGTAAACTGATAAGGACATGTCCACATTTGACAAAAAAAGGAAATTCAGGCAATTGTACATGGGGAAGCTGGATGCCATTGAACAGGTGAACAATCATTGTACCATATGGCATTGTACATGACTGTTATGGAACACATTTTGTATATTGATCGAAACATGTTGTCAATATTTTACAGATGTACATTCCGCTGCATGATCCACAAGGTCATTGGTATCTAATGGTTGTATGTGTGCCGGAAAAAGTTTGTGAGATATGGGATCCCCTCCCATCAGCCAGGAGGACTATCACCCGAGAAAAATTGGCACGCTTCGTTGGAAGTCCATCGTCTTAGACTTATCCCGTGTAGTTTTAAAATTTTATATCAGACGTCTGGAATGTATATTATAATGATGCATAATATCTACTGCATATTGATTTACGGCTTACCATGGTTAACTAATGTGTTGTTGTTGAGTTCGTTGGATCTTATTTTCAATGATGAAATCCAAGAACTTTTCAATCGAAAGAACTTCTTCAGTTCTCTTGTCCTTCATTACCGAAAAGATCAGGCGGAACAACCAAATGGCCATGATTGTGGGCTTTACGTAATCAAGTACATGCAGCAGACTCGAGACCTCGAAGTAAGCGATGATTGTGATTGTTATATACGTCTATTACTATTGATCATCATTCGTTAGTTGTGACATTCTATTTGTTATTGAGTAGTTTGACTCGCAACTGGAAAGAGCTTATACTGCATTGTAGCTAGTTTGTGATGGTCATAATACCGAAGCGGGCATACTATATCAAAAAAACAATTGCATATTCGAATGCACGTTTGTTGGTTACTACCAAAGCACCAACGGAGCTTGCAAGAAGACCATCATCTCCCGCTCGAAGGCCAAAATAGACAAAAGTACATAGGAAAAAGAGATAAAGTGTGGGATAATGTATTTTGGGTTTTTTTTATACGCACAAGCATAGTTTTTTTGTTGCTTGGCGACTGTACATACTTTTATGTCATTTTAGTCCCTGGGTTAAAATTGTTGAATGTAGATCATTATCTTAGTTTATGTTTGATACGCATAAGCGTATTTTTGTGGGTTTTGGCCTCTATATAGTCACAGGATGTCATTTCAGAAACAGCGATACTTTCTATACATAAAAGTATATCTTATCTTAAACTTTTCAGCTTTATATGATTGACGCAAACCGTTAACTATTTTGTGAATCTATCTTGCACCACAACATTTCCTTATTTGATAAGTCATACACTCTAACTGTGATCAACTATTTATGCCATTTGAATAACGACGAATAAGTGCCCTAACAGGATAGTATTAACATCAATAATTTTGCGAGTTTAAAAATGCAAGTTGCTAATACAGTTAAAATTGCTCTTTTTTTTTGTCGTTCACATTACATGTAGCAAAGGGTTGGAATCTGCAATCAGTGTATATTTGATTCCAAGTTAACAAACTTACCTATAACCTCTCTGCCACCATGGACCCAATGAATCATCTTTGGTTGTGTTGTCGATACTTGTGTTGGTTTGAAATGTTGTTTGGGACATTTGGTCACAATCTACATGCTCCCACCCGCCAGTGTGCATTAACTCATGCTCAATGAAGTCTACTATCCTCGACAATTCCCAACCAATTTCGGATGCAGTATCATTTAATCCAACATTGTTGGATGTGTTAAAGTATCCACATTTGTCGTCAGTCAATTTTTTTTACACAAGTTCGCTTCGTGTGACCAACCATTTTGCACTGACTGCATTGTCGTTCTTTTGCCTCATTCGTATCAGCAGCTGCTCCACCTTTGGTCTTCACTACAAGTGGATCTTGTACGACGTTGTGTTACCCTTTCCTATCCCCAACTGTCAATTCTATTTCTTCAAAGACCCTCGCAGCTTCTTTCAATCGACTTGCCAAAATAAACATTTCTCTTTTAACCACTTCGTATCTTCTTTCAGTTTTTTATCCAAACAAACATATCTTGTTACTGATTACAGACAATGATGCATAACGAATTGACATCGCTGCCTTGTTGGATAATTCACCTACCTTGCAATGTTGTTTGGTTCCCTCGATCTTTGCATCCTTTCTCCATCGAGGTATAATCAATGAATTAGGAATTTTATCAAGATGCTCATGCTTCATGATGTACAAGGCATGACTACATGGAATGCCAACACTGTCAAACAAGTTGCATGAACATTCTATATGGTTATGTTTAACATAGTACGTGACGCTTCATTCAGACTGAGGTTCTCTAAACTTAGTCAAGCTGTACAACCTCTTGTCTCCGTATTTGACGCAATCATTTTTAATCAACAATATCTCATCTTGTATCTGCATCTGCACTTTCTTATAAATTTTCCTGGTGTATACTTCTCTTGCATATTTCTCATAATGCTTGAGATGTGTAATAGGGACTGAAATTGTAGATGTATTCTTAACATCGTCATGTACCTCCTTGTTCCGCACCCGTGATATAGCTCGGTTTACCTGCATTATGAACTCATATAACTTCAATCTGCCTTTCACATATTTGTTCATACAGGAGTTCATGTTCTCACATCTCTGAGTGCTACACAAGCCAGCAAAAAATTTTCCCTTGGTGAAAGCTTCGGCCCACAGTCCACGTGTCTCATACATCTTTTTTATCCGTTCATTATCATGCAAAGAAAATTTGTCCAGCATGCAGGACCATCGATTTTGGAACTCTTCCACATTGTACTCATTCATCATGCAATCAATTACAATTGAATCAGGATGCTTATTGTACATAGCTTGAAGGAAAGTAAGCATAACCCATGTATACGTTTCAATAGATTCATCAACTAGCAATGCCATTTCAAAAATGTACATCTTACTATGGTAGTTTACACCCACTAGTATAACCAGTGGCTTACCATACGCGTTTGTTTTGTAAGTTGCATCGAATGCCATCACATCCCCAAAACAGCGGTAATCAAACCGAGATATTGAGTTTGCCCAAAATATGTTCGTAAGTCTATTATCCGAGTCAACTATATAGTCAAAGAATAGATCCGGATCTATCTATTTCTTAGTACGAAAGTGGGAGATCAAACTTTCTGGATCCGTTTCGTGTACGCCATCATTGCGATCGGATGTAAATTTATTGTGCAAATCTTTCAATGTGAACCCCACTAGATCGTATCCACCAGCTTTGTCTGCCATGTACTCCAATATTTTAGATGTTCCAATACCAACATGGTGCATGCCTCTAGTTTCTGTCAGATAGGGATCTTCAACTAATCGGTTGGATCAAAGAAACTGTATTTGGATACCATTTAGCAAAGGATGTGAATGGCCATGTACAAATTTTGTCACTATCCAATTTCCTTTTGCCCTATTTTTAATCACACCAAACAAAGCTGGACATCCTACTCGAGTAAGTGCCCTCAGTTCTCTCTGCCTATCTTTTTTGTCGTCTCACACGTGGCTTCTATATTATTCCTTTTCATAAACCCAAATGCGTTTCCGAATGTCTCCATTACAATCCTTTTTCACATGATACTTGCGCATGCCGAATCCCATTATTTTGGCATACGTTGAGTAGAACTCAGCTACAACTTCAACAGACTCAAACTTTTCACCTATCATGTCTTCCGTACACAAAGAACCATAATTTTTCCATTTCTGAATTTCATTTCAATATCTTTGATGTTCATACTCTCCAAATTATTGCAATCCATACTTTCCATACTTTGTTGTCAAATGTTTTTAACTTCTACCCTATGACCATCCATTATATCTATATCTTCTACAAAAGTATCAACTATGCTACATTTTCCCTAGCTTTTACAAATTTGGGGTGCTATACCACTGAATTTGCAAAGCCAAATATACTGTATTATTCAGGCAAACGACGAATAAAATCTATATTTTACAACGAATAGTAACACCACAACATTTGTCCCTAACAATGCCACATTAATAGATTGTCCACACATTTTGAAAGAAATGATGTGAACTCAAATTATAAGATAAACCCAAAAATACTTGTATATAGTGAACTCAAATGTTTGATGTTCACACCACACGGCATTGAAATTGCAAATCCATTGAAATGAAACTGTGAAACGTAAGTTGCTCTGAAATGCAGGTTGGTTTGAGAAAACAATGAGATGTTGTTTGAACATGACGATTGGAATATTAGGATTCCATTGTGGCATTTATGATTGTGGTTGGTCATTCACCAACCCAAAACTTATTACATGATGTACAAAAATTTATTACATTTCTGTAAGGACTACCAACCTCACTAACTTCATAGTTAACATTGCACTTATTTTTTTACCCCGTGTTTGTTATAATGAAAAAATGAGTTTACATTAATTTATGACACATTTGTCACAATTGGATATTTTGGGTATATATGGAATTCACCCCATATAAATAAACGGGAACCCCGCAATTATTCATAGGGTAAATATTGATCCCGTCATCCTTTTTTTAGTAAAGGGTTCATACGTTTCAAAATATACCACATGTACGTACTGGGATACCCCGCAATAAGAAACGGGGTTAACGTCAAGCGGTCCTTTGGTGTCTCTGACTTGTGCCCCGTACCATCGAATGCGGGAGCCCCGAGGTACATTCGGGTGAAAATATCATTTCTTGTTACAAGATGACCCCGTGTACGTACCGGGAAACCCCACAATAAGAAACGGGGTTAACGTCAAGCGGTCCTTTGGTGTCTTTAACTTTTACCTTGTACCATCGAATGCAGGAGCCTCGGGGTATATGCGGGGTTTATTATTTTTGTTTACTTTGTTTGGACGACCATATTAAATGTTAACTATTTACCAAAAACACTCAAATTTAAAATGTTAACTTTATTTTGGATGTACATTTTATGCAAGGTAAGCTCTCGGGGCCCTCTTACACGACTATGGGGTAGAAAACAAAAGTTAGGGCAAAAACACGGCAACAAATGATTCAGAGTGGAACCGTTTTGACTGGGCAATTTTCCATTCACATTCGTTAACTACAACAATGGGGAGGGTGAAACAAACAGCTGGCAAAGCAAAGCCGCCAAAACCATCTCAAAAGCGGAAGAGAATCAGCACCGCAGCCGACCAAGTCAGAGAACCATGAATGTCGATCCCACGAACAGCAATCGGGCCCACCGTAGACCCCACTGTAGACTCCAAGCTACCGATCTCAACCCATGACGAGGTAACATTGGTCATTCACTAATAATTAACCCTAAAAACTAAGTTTTCCTTTCATGGATTTTTTGGTTGCTGAGAACACAATCTGAAATGGAGAACAGTGCATGATCCGGTTCAATTGATTTGTTTTTGTTCGGCGTACTAAATTTTTCATCCAAAATTTAAGCTTTTTCAATATGCAAAAGTTAGGGATTAAAATGTTTTGGTGAATAGTTAGGGATTCAATTTAGGAAAGAATTAACTGTTGTAAGGGTTTACCTCGTGTATAACACGGGTCACCCCATCTAAATACAAGGGGTGTAATTTGAATTGGACATCTGGGTCCCTGCCATTTGTCTCGTAAACAAATTGTGGGGACCCCGGCATTACAGCAGGATTCATATTTGTATGCCCAATGAAATCATTACCCAGCGTATAAGACGGGTCACCCCGTTTTAAAACATGGGGTTTAGTTGGTAGACTTAACTATGGGTCTCTGCCATTTGTCCCGTAATCACAACACTAGGACCCCGGAGTTACAGCGGGGTATAACCCAAAATTGTTTTGTACATATTTACCCCGTGAATAACACGGGGTTGCTGTTTTTCTAGCAATGGTTTTATGTCATTTGCAATTTGGGGTCAAGGGTAGGAGTTTAACATTTTATTTGCGTTAACCTTAAATTTTTTGATGTTTTGGTACGCTTAACATAAACTGTGATTGTGTTAATAGGATAGCCCATTTGTCCATAAGCGTATTTTCAAGGAAGGAGAGGTGTGGGCACTCAATCTGTCATCATATGCACAAACATTCCAGGCGATTGAAAAGATAAAGAGCAAGCTCACAGTTGTGTAGCTACAGAAGTTTACGAAGACGTGTTCCGGCCATTTCATTGATATGCAGAAGATCGTGCACCAAGGCCAATTGATACACCACTTAGGGTTGAGAAAGGTAGAGTCAAATGACAATGAGGTGCTGGAGTTCAGCATAAGTGGAGCCGGTGTGCGGTTCGCAGAGAGAGATTTTGCATTAGTCACTGGGTTACGGTGCAGCCCCGAGATTGTGGACCACAATGATGGAATACAGACCATCGCAATGCCATTTCAATTACGAGAGAAGTACTTAGACAACTCGAGGTCCATCAATATTGAGAGGTTGCATAATAAATGTTTTGAGGCTGCACAGTTTGGTACAGAAACCATGGATGCTATGAAGATGGCGCTACTATATTTGTTAAACTGGAGACTTTTAGGCGTGCCCCGAAAAATTTGTGACGCTTGTAGAAGATTTAGATAAATTCAATATCTATCATTGGGGGACATTTCTGTACAACCAGACACTTAAAGCCTTGAATGGGTTCTTTACCCGGCCACGACCAGGCGAAGTGTGAAATACTTCTGGTAGCCACAACGTAAAGGGATTCCTTCTAGCATTTCAAGTGCAATACTATGAACTAGCGTGTTGCTATACACCCTAATATACTTATATACATATACATATATAATAAATATATGTATTGTGATCCGGTTTCTACTAACCAATATACCTAACTTTGTTGTATATATGCTTGCGCAATATTTGTCATTGTAGGTGTGGGCTTATGAGAATATCCCCAAGCTAGGGGATGACAGTATTGCAGCTAGAATTTCCCAAGCAGTGCCTCGTGTTTTGGGGTGGAAGGCAACGACCCACCCGACTTACGAAGGCCTCAAATACACAATATTTGATAAGAAAAATGTAAGGTTCATTGAACATTGTACATTTGAAGGCAAATGCATTTTGGTTCTGTACGTCAAACTGACCATTAACAATTGCTCATGTTTTTTGTCGCAGCTTGAAGTGCATTGGACATTATGTCCAAGGGAGGACGAACTGTGCTAGGCATATATGACCATTTTTGCTAACGGTCATCGCAAACGTAGATGTCGATTTCCACCAATTGTGGAAGAATCTGAGGAGACAGAACCGGAGAATGCAATCGCACCTTCTGTGCTTGCGAACAGTGCGCAACCACGCCCATCGGTCGATGACCGCAATGACAACAGGCGGGGGAGGGGGGTAAACTCATCACAACGAACCGGCGTCCCAAATCCGTCATGGCAGGATCCTCATCATCTCTCTCCCGACACGTGTCCGCAGCAGAGGATGGCATAATAATTTATATAGCGCACATAATAATAATCATACATCTCAATCAACATCTCGATACTATGTGGTACTCCTCAAAATCATTTCTAAAATCCTCCATCATCGAATATCAACAATTTTTCAAATCCTTTTACATTTAAACAATTTTCTAAAATCTTCTCTTTTGAAAAATTTTACGAAAACAATCAAATATTTCGCATATCAGAAATTTGCCCCAAAATTCTTAAATTCCACAAAAGCCATAATTTTCTTTAAATCACCAATTTCCACAAAATTGTAAAATATCCAAAATATCAAAATCACCGATAACCATTTAAAACACAAATGCACATTTAGTCTTAAATCATCAATAATTTAAATCAGAATATAATATATTTAATAAGCATAATTTAAATGCGCAGGAAATTTCAATCAAAACAAATCATATGCGATTAAATCATAATAATATATAATCCCAAAATGATTTAGAAAATAAATGCACTCACTGGTCTGACGCGTGCTCCTGCTGGATCTCCGGTCCAGCCCTCGAACGTGCATGAACACCAAAAAATAATTTACCGAAAAATTCTTTTAATTACCGAAAATCTAACCAAAGGCTCAGAGGAGTCCTCTAAGCCTCCAACTACAAAATTAAAACAATAATTACAAGATTGCCCAGCAATTTCAGTAATTACGAAAATACTCCAATATTTTCAGAAATTACGAAAATGTCCCAAATCGGTAAAAATCCCCAAAATACACGTATTCTCCCGTTTCAAATCAGATTTCAGCAAACTTTATACCGAAACAAAATTGAAGATGCAAAGAACGAGAATCTACCTTCAATTTCAAGATTCGTCCCCGCCAATGTTCGGAATTGATCCCGGAAGATCGGACCTCAGCCGGGATTGTGCGTTTTCGAATCCGACCAAAATTAAATCAAATTGAAGGTACAGCAAGCTTGCCCATGACCCTAGGAATGCGTTGGAACGAGTGGTGAGCACTCACTCGCCGGAAAAGGACGAGATCGGCGGCGGCGCATGGAGGAAGACGGCCGCGACGCATGGGCGGCGCATGGGGTGGTCACCGGAGTCTGGCCAGCTGCAGATCTGGTCACCGGCGCGGTCTGAGGCCAGTGGTGGTGGCTGTGTCGTGCCACTCGCCGGCAATCGGAGTAGATCTAGGTGGAAATGTGGCTATCACGGGTGGTTTTTCCGAGACTTTGCGGCCTTTTTCCGACGTGATACGGTAGTCTCCGGGGTCAATCTTGGTACCAAAATGTAGATCGTCACACCAGCTTTCCAACGGTACCAAGCACGCTCCCTAAATCCACCGGAACAGTGAGATATGGCCGGCCAAAGGTGGTGTCGCAACAGTGCACGGGCTGCACGGGTTGCACGAGCTCTCGGTCTCGCTGAAATTTCCGGCGATCTGGGTCGTTTCACGGTGAACCACCGGTACAGGGAGGAAGAAGAGGTTGCCGGCTTCGATCTAGGGGTGGTGGTCGGCCAAGTCCGGCCACGGTGTGGCGGCTACCGGCGTGGGAAGGTGGGGCGCGGTGAAGGTGGGAGAAGTCTCGGGTGTGTGCTGGAAAATTCCAGACTCGGAGGATGAAGACAGGGGCAAAATGGTCATTTCCCATTCAAAAATATCAGTCCTTGCCAAATTACCAAAAAGCCCTTCACACTAAAATGACCATAACTTCCTGGTCTTAACTCCGAATCAAGTTACTACTAGTCTACGAACTCGTATTGACTAGCTCTACGCAATGGTACCAAAGTCAAAGCTGAAACATAACTGTACAAAACGTCAACCATGGGGCCCATTTAAGGTCAAACTGGTCAAACTTGAAATTTTATTATTTTTCTCAAAACGAAATGTTACACAATTGATATTACATTATTTCAATAAAAAAGCATAATTAATTCAATAAAAAATTAATTATGTTCATTATTGAAACATTTAAACTTTAATTTATATACATAAAAAATAATTTATAATTATTTGCGACGTTTGTGTCGCCTGTTCTCCTTAAATTCAAATTTCATGGTCAACAATTTGTCTACCAACTTGAAATGAATATGCTTCATTTAATGTCCATCAACCTCTTTATGGTTGCAATAAATTATATTTTTATATTTTACGTTTTTAATTGAGTTTTAGTTTCTCGATCTATCATTTTTTCCATGCGCACAATCATCATATGAAGCTAAACACAAACTCAACCAAAGTTGCACATTGCAAGTAAGTTTACACTCTTTCAACTTGAATTACAAAGTATTTATACGTTTAATACACAATATTCCAGCATACTTGTGTTTTTGTTTTGTAATTTATAAAGTTTGTTGTTTGGTTACTTCCATATGTTGATGCAATACGAAGATTACTGCATTAGTTACTCAAATAATATTTTGTCGAATGGATAAGTCATGGATATATTCGAATAGACGTATTCGAATAGACAATCCACACGTTTTGCCAAAGGTGTGGATGAATTTTTAGAGTTCACGGCGAAAAATGTAAGTGATCATAATGATGTTCGGTGTCCTTGCATTATATGTGGCAATATGACATTGCATTCTATAAAGGACATAAAAGGTCACATATATTGGAACGGATTCGATAGCAATTACAGGCAATGGGTTTGGCACAGTGAATCCTGTGAGTCAGCTGGTGGCGAAGGGTCTTCACAGTTTGTTAATCAAAATTTAGAGTTTGATGAAGATGACAGCAATAGTGAAGAAGATGTGGCGTACAACAACATTGAAATGACTCGTGATGCCTTTGATAATATGCATTCTGATATTCCCAAAAATCCTAATCATTTTACAAGTCTGTTGGAAGAGATAGAGAAACATTTGTTTCCAGGATGCATAAAATTTACCAAGTTATCGATTGTTGTCAAATTATATAACTTGAAAGGTAGATATGGGCATTCTGACAAGAGCTTTGATGCACTGTTGAAGTTGTTATATGAGATGCTGCCACGCAATAATGTTTTGCCGACTTCTATTTACTATGTTAAGAAGACTTTAACTGCTTTGGAAATGAAGTACGAGAAGATACACGCATGCCCATAAAATTGTAGTTTGTTTAGAAAATGGTTTGTGGATCTAATGATATGTCCTAAATGTGGGTCATCTAGATGGAAAATTGGAGAAGATAACACAATTACAAAAATCCCATCAAAGGTTTTATGGTATTTTCCACTGGTTCAAGTTTTAGAAGAATGTTCCACAGTGTTTTGACCACTAAGAATTTGCAGTGGCATGCAAATGAGAGAAAGACTGTAAGAGGCAAAATGCAGCACCTAGCGGATTCTCCAGCTTGGAAATTAGTAGACCGTTATTGGCCAGACTTCGTAGCAGAAGATAGAAACCTTAGACTCGGTATTGCAGCTGGTGGAATGAACCCGCACAGCTTACAGAATAGTGTCTACAGTGTTTGGCCTGTGACCAGTGTCGTGTATAATCTTCCTCCTTGGTTGTGCATAAAGCGAAAATTCATGATGTTGACGCTTCTAATATCTAGACCTAAACAGCCTAGCAACCGTATTAATGTCTACTTGGAGCCTTTAATTGAAGAATTGAAATTGTTGTGAGACGAGAGCATTGAAGCTTTAGATGCTTATCGTAGAGAGGAATTCACTTTATGGGCAGTGCTGCTATGGACGATAAATGATTTTTCCGCTTATGGCAACTTAGCTGGTCATGCAACGAAGGGATACTATGCATGTCCAATTTGCAGTGAGAACACTTTTGCTATTCACTTGCAAAATGGTATGAAAATGAGTTTTGTTGGGCATAGAAAATTCCTACCTCATAATCATCCATACAGAAAGCAAAAAAAGGCTTTCGATGGGTTTCAAGAATTTGGAGAGCCTCCAATACCATTGACTAGAGAGGAAATTTTGGAAAAGCTTAATGCTTGTACTTTTGATGACACAGGTAGAGGTAAAAATTTATGCGGAGATGACGTTGAACACTGTTGGAAAAAGAAGTCAATATTTTTTGACTTACAGTATTGGAAATATCTTCATATACACCACAACTTGGATGTGATGCATATTGAGAAAAATGTTTGCGAAAGTATAATAGGTACATTACTTAATATTCTAGGTAGACGAAAGATGGAATAAATGAGAGGCTGGATTTAGTGGATCTGGGCCTGCAACTTGAATTGGCCCCGTCGGTGCATAGAGCATGAACTTTTCTGCCTCCTGCATGTTATACGTTATCCAAACAAGAGAAACATATATTTTGTCACTGTTTGGCAGGGCTAAAAGTTCCTAATGGTTATTCATCAAATTTTTGTAATATTGTGAGCATGGATGACTTGAAGCTAGAAGAGATGAAGTCCCATGAAAATCACACGTTGATGTAGCAACTATTGCCTCTTGCAATACGTCATGTGCTTCCTACAAACGTGAGAGCAATTGTTAGATTTTGTTTTTTCTTTAATTCAATATGTAAAAAATTAATTGAGATTGCATCCCTTGATGCCATACATAGTGATCTTGTGAGGACATTGTGCATGCTGGAAAAGTTCTTCCTACCATCTTTTTTCGATGTAATGATTAATTTAACTGTACACATTGTACGAGAAGTTCGATTGTGTGGACTAGTGCATTTCATATGGATGTACCCTTTCTAGATGTACATGAAGATATTGAAGAGTTATGTTCACAACAAAAATCGTCCAGAAGGTTGCATCGCTGAGAGTTATGTAGCTGAAGAAGCAATAGAGTCCTGTAGTGAGTACCAACGAGGGTTAGACACAATTGGGAACCCTATTGGTAGACATCAAAGGCTGAATGACAATGAAGATTTCTGTGCCCCTATTAAAGGTGGAAAGGTGTACCAAATTGATCAAAAGCTTTGGGAGCAAGTCCATATGATCGTTCTTTCAAATTCTCCGAAGGTTGAGCCATATAGGAGGTACAGAGTTTTATTGTTATTACACTATCTATTGCATATTTAAAACGTACATGCATGAATATACGGTTTTGATATCTTGTTTTTTTGTGTATTGTTAGTTTTCATTTTGAAGCATTAAAAGCCGATAAAAGAAACAGAGGAAAGAAGGCAAAATGGATTCAAGACGAACACAACCGCACATTTATGTATTGATTATGTGATAAGGTATACCTAGAATTTATATATATCTTTTAATTGTTTGGTGCATGTCCAAACACAATTTATTTACTGCGCTCCTCAATATGCTAATTACTTTCAATATCTGATGTTAATAGGTTGACGCCAAGCGATGTAAACTGACTTGTAAGGTGGATGACACATTGAGGTGGCTTGCACAGGGTCTACAATGGGTGGTAACGAGGCATGAATGTTATGTCATTAAAGGGGTTTGTTTCAACATTGTGGAAATGGACAATAGACGTGTCACACAAAACAGTGGAGTGAAGATAGTAGCCCAATTTATGCATTATGCAACAGCAAAAGACAATAATCCTATTTTAGCGAATATGACTTACTATGGTAAAGTAAGAGAAATTTGGGATGTCAATTACGTTCGTTTTCGCATCACTGTTTTCATGTGTGATTGGGTTGACAGCAATATTGGTGTGAAAACTGATGATTTAGGTTTTACATGTGTGAACTTTAATAAGTTAGGTAATAGATCAGATCCATTCATCATGGCATCACAAGCGCATCAAGTTTTTTACATTGAAGATCAACTTGATCCATGTTAGTTAGTAGTGCTATCTCCATACACAACGTGATGTATTTGTTGATGATGTTGAACAAGATGATGACGACAAAGACACTCCCATGGATCATAACCCATTTTTCGATCGTCTTCCATGTGTGGAGGACGACATTGATGTTAATTGTGACGACCAGGATCTGGAGCCAGGGTAAGTGTGGACAGGTGCAGGACACTGGCAGGCTACCTTACTGGCAGAGCCAGAGTAAGTGTGGGCGGGTGCGAGTCACTGGCACGCTACCTTACTGGCAGAGATAGGTGTCAAATCCCACATCGCTCGGGTGTGGAAAGGGGTCATGTGGTAATGGTTCAAATGTAAAGTGAGCACTCTCTTAATAACCAAGGCTTTTTCGGAGCGTTTGGCTTTAAGGTTGGAAGAACTCTGGAGTTAAGCGTGCTCCAGTGGGAGCATTCCTGTGGGTGACCTCCTGGGAAGTCTGACCAAAAACTCCATACCGTCTGAAGTGCGGTGGCTAAATTCCCAAGGGGGGTGGATTGTGACGACCAGGATCTGGAGCCAGGGTAAGTGTGGGCGGGTGCAGGGCACTTGCAGGCTACCTTACTGGCAGAGCCAGAGTAAGTGTGGGCGGATGCGAGGCATTGACAGGCTACCTTATTGGCAGAGATCGGTGTCAAATCCCACATCGCCCGGGTGTGGAAAAGGGTCATGTGGTAATGGTTCAAATGTAAAGTGAGCACTTTCTTAATAACCAAGGTTTTTTCAAACCGTTTGGCTTCTGGGTTGGAAAAACTCTGGAGTTAAGCGTGCTCTAGTGGGAGCATTCCTGTGGGTGACTCCCTAGGAAGTCTGACCAAAAACTCCATACCGTCCGTTTGAAGTGCGGTGGCTAAATTAGAGACAATATTGGTTGGAGAGAGTGTGTGGCATTGCATTAACAGTGACAAAGACTATGAAGAAGTTTATATTCATGATGATTGTGAATGGATGTGGATATGAAAATTTGCAGACTCTTTAAACTATATATAATTTATATTTACGAGCATTAATCTAAATATTTTATACTTCCTAAATTTCATAATTGTTGACTACTAAATTTATTATTGAATAAATATCTAAATCTAAATTAAGTAAATGTTGCATAAGTGTTATTTTTTTAAGAATTGTTGACTTATTCTTTTTTTTTTGAACTAATATGAAACAATTATAATCATACATATTAAATTGCAAAAAAAAAATTAATACTACTAGCGACGCTAGCGTCGCCAATACCATACATATAGCGATGCTAGCGTCACGAATTATTATATATTCAATTAACCTAAATATAAATTAAGTCAATGTTGCATAAATGATT
The DNA here is from genome assembly GCA_003254975.1 of Ochetophila trinervis. Lineage (NCBI taxonomy): Eukaryota > Viridiplantae > Streptophyta > Magnoliopsida > Rosales > Rhamnaceae > Ochetophila > Ochetophila trinervis. The sequence goes on along the minus strand of QANX01000760.1, from coordinate 26,490 downwards.
TTTTTTAAAGAAATATTGATTTAGTTTTAGATTTTGAACTAAAATTTATAATTATGTATATTAAATCAAATATAAAAAAAAACACAATTTATACATTATATAGTTACCAAATTAAAATAATATTCTTTATCTTGGTCAGTATAATCTTTATCTTCTATTGAAATAATATTCTTTCTATCCAAATTAATATTTTTGAAATCCACTCTATTAGTAATAGAGTCGAAAAATCGGCTCCATTCAATAAATTATTGCTCTAAATTGGCCCATTTTTACTAATATTTCTGGACCCATTTTTGGTTAACTACATTTTTGTCTAATATGGGAGAGAGAAAACAATGGCTCTACATGGAAAAAAATAAGAAGAAATTATTGAAAAAGGAGAATATCAATCATGATATGCAAAATAAGTATTTTTTTTTCCTTTTAATTCCTTTTTTTTTTTTTTTGCTCNAAGTATTTTTTTTTCCTTTTAATTCCTTTTTTTTTTTTTTTTGCTCTTTTGTTTTCAAAAGAAAACAACAACAATATGGAGGTACACAAATATTTTTTTAAAAAAAATTAAACTTCTAAAAATTTTAAAAATGGTCAAAGAATGTAGATCTCCATGTCTGAATGGGACATGGAGATCTATCCGACAGCTTATCTCTCCCCGCCGTGTCTATACTAAAGAGCTTATCCAGACCACTAGTCTGGACCATTGCCTCGTTCCTGCTACTCCTAAAGAACAGTTCATCACCCTTGAAATCCCTCAGGACTATATAAATCAGTGGCGTGACCAGGGATATTCTCACCTTCATTTTGGAGCCATCCGTGTCATCCTTAGCTTCCATGGCCGTCCGAACATTCCGGCTACTGCCAGAATGTCCCTTCTTAACAGAACGTTCATGCTTTATGAACATGCTGTTATTGGAACCATCACCACCACCCTCAATAGTGGAAGTGTGATGCTTACTTTTTACCCCAATTTCAACATGCCTTTAAGAGATCCGAACCTCACTTCGGCTCTTCTAATCCAGATTCAGATGCAAGGTGCCCCTCAGATCGGTTCTGCCTATGCTGGCACTATCCATCACCAACTCATTTACAGACTCCAGGACCATGCCATTAATCTCTGTCTTCCGGTTAAAGATAAAGGTCCTGCCTTTATCTCTGTTACTGCTGAGCAGCCTGAAAGGCCGAAAAGTCTACATCGTAAGAGCTCTGGGAAGCTTGTTATACCAGTACACGAGGTCTGGAGTCACAGGGACAACTTCCTCTAGGTACTGGTTTCCAGCCGATATACCGCATTATATCGGTATATCAGAGCCTATTTTCGGTCAATAATGCAGTATATCGGCTGGAAACCAGTACCTAGAGGAAGTTGTCCCTGTGACTCTAGACCTCGTGTACTGGTATAACAATGCCACGCACTATCCATCACCAACTCATCTACAGACTCCAGGACCATGCTATTAATCTTTGTCTTCCGGTTCAAGATAAAGGTCCTGCCTTTATCTCTGTTACTGCAGAGCAGCCCCATATTCCTTCTATTGTCCAGTTTCCCCCCACTCTCTGTCGAAAGGAATTAATGGACCGAATGCCTTCTACATGGCTGACCAATTATGAAAAGCTGCAGAAGAAGGCTCATGAAGCCCCTATCACCCTCCAGGCCCCTGCCTCCTTTTATCAAAGGCTACCTGATGGAACCATTCAGACAACCTACAAGATTCCCGAGGAAGTCACAGAATCTGAAGCCTCTTCCTCTGACGGCCTCCCCTTTGCCCAGTCCATGGCCATTTTTCCTGTGGCCTCAGAAAAGAAAATCCCGGTGTCCCAGTTCTACCCGAACGGCAAAAAGATTTATGTTGATAAGATCAACGGCCACTTCATATGGGATAGTGCTCCTGAAAAATGTGTCCCAGACTGTGACTGTCACAGTGACCATTCTGATGATGATGATGACGTCTGCCTTCCCAGGGACTCTTATATCTCTGAAAAAAGGAAGCCTGTGACTAGGTGCAAACCTGTCTCCCATCAAAAAAGACACCATCCTGATGATCCGGACTCCCCCTGGATTACTCCTATGATGAAATCTCTTCCTCCCCCGAGGACGCCCATCCATGAGCTTCTCCGTCAAAGCTGTAAGTCCATCCCCGCTCACATACCCGCAGGGCAGTCCGTTCCCTGTATGATGCTTGGATCCCAAGCTTCCCAGAGCTCTTACGATGTAGACTTTTCGGCCTTTCCCAAGGCCCCTGCTCCTACTCGGCCTTTTGTTCTTCAGAAGAAGGTCACCCCCTCCGGAGAGATAGCTCCCCTCACCACCGGCGAAGAAGTCCTTAACTGGTAGTCCGCTGCCATTCAGAGCAACACCCATACCCTCCAGAGAATAGATGGCAAGCTTGATCAGATTGTGGGGCATTCTCACTATCTTGATGAGAAAGTTAGTTCCTTATCCGAGGACCTCCAGGCTTTCTTTTTAAAGCTTCTCGGCAAAATAGAATTTCTCCATACTGAGCTTCAGCGGCTCATCCGACAGGGCTCTTTTGGCCACGAATATCTTGAAAAGGAAGCTAAACTTCGGCAAATGCAGAAGCAACTTCAGCAAATTACTGATGATGTTAGACACAGGGATCCCCTGGCCTCCTCATCGAATGTCCAGCAGTCTAGCTTTGCGACTCTAGCTCCTTCTGTGGCTCCTGCAATGACTTATGAGCTCTTGAGAAGGTTTTCCCAGGACCTCTCTTCCTCCCCTCCTCCCCGGAGGCTGACTCCAAGACCCAGGATGCAGCCTGCACCTGGACCAAGGATGGTTACTCCCCCTTTGACATATCCTCATGACGGTACTCTTGACCGGCATCCTCCTCAGCAGATGGCCATTAGCCATCAGATTCCCCCCTCCACAGATTTGTCTGCATCTTCTACCGCCACAGATTATGGTGGAGAAAGTTCTGATAGTGATCTTGTTGAAATCACTAATCTTCTGATGGCAGACCCTCCTCATTCAGGCACTACCAGACAGGAATCTCGTCCTGATCCAACCGTTGAGATCCCTTCAGATGAAGATATTGGGGAAACTAACTCCCCTTTAGGCCCCTTGCCGACTGATGAGTTTCCTAAACCTAATACCGGCCCTTGGTTTAGCCTTGATGATGTTCCACCTCACCAATGGGACAATAAGTTCAAGGAATTTGCTGCCTGGATTGATAATCAAGCTGTGCGCCCAGAGGCGAATCCTAGGATTGTCCTTGTTGATTTCTTGTCCAGAACCGTTGGTTTCCTTAGGGACTGGTGGCAATCTCTGGGAGAATACAGACAGCTCCAGTTCTTAAATTTCCCCCTCAACCAGGCTCTTGCTGAACTTCGTCTCCAGTTCCTAGGCAAATCTCAGCCTCAAGAGCAACAGAACAGAAAAGACTATTTCGCTATGAAATGCTGTTCTTTGAAAAGAAAAGATTTAGATATTCATTACCAAAGAATGTCTAAACTCTTTTATGCTCTCAATGGTTTCGACAGCATTGAGCTCAAGCAGGTCTACATTACTTCCCTACCTGATGACATTCAGCCTGAATTAGAAAGGGAGGTTGCCTCTGACCAAAAGGGTCTTATTCATCTCACTCTCGGAGAAATCCACCAGAAGGCTCTTATTGCCTTAGAAAAGATATGCGAGCAGCATTCTTACTGGTCGAAATTCATGAGCAGAGGATCTAAGTTTGAGAAGTTATGCCAAAAGCCTTATCTCCAGATCAAATGCAAAGATAACAAGTGCTCTTGCTCTACAAAAAAGAGCCGTCATTTTCAGAAGTATTCTTCTGCTCCCCAAAAAAGGAAATTCAGAAGCTCTTTCAAGAAAAAGGTTCGTTTTTTCAAACGGAAACCTCCTGGAGACAAAGACAGCAGATCAGATCGCTGTTTTATCTGAGGGATTTCAAGGGTGATGAACTGTTCTTCAGGAGTAGCAGGGACAAGGCAATGGTCCAGACTGGTGGTCTGGATGAGCTCCTTAGTATAGACACGGCGGGGGGAGATAAGCTGTCGGATAGATCTTTTATGCCTTTTGAAAATGGCATAGGGACTGATGAGAGGTTGAATCGTGGGGTCGATCGAGGATTCTTCTGGAATATAAGTATATTCCATTAGATTAGTGATGGTGCGGGAATGAGGGGTGAGATTTTGAGAAGGGATAGAGAAAGTGGAGGATGATGTTCGCAAAGAATCATCAGAAGAGGTAGAAGGAGCTGTGTTCATAGCTGTAGGGAAGGGATTAAAACTGTCTGTAGATCTACGAGAAGGTTGCATGATAAAAGGAATTCTTTCTCTCCGAAACCTGAACTAAGAAATGTTCATCAAACTAGGACGATAATAGAGTACGTGGCATTGTTATACCAGTACACGAGATCTGAAGTCACAGGGACAACTTCCTCTAGGTACTGGTTTCCAGCCGATATACCGCATTATTCACATCTTTGCACTATACTTTGGTAATATCAAATTAGCACTAACGCCTTTTTGAAATTTGCAAATAATAGTATCAGTCCAAATTCTTTATATGAGGAGATTCCTCTTATTCTAGTCCGTTAGAAACATCAAATGAATATATTAAGATGTGTATCAAATATTATGCTTTAATATTTAATTATATATTTTTTTAAAAGCTACTTAGCTATAATTAAATTTTGGTATATATGGTATTTTTAGTATTATTTTAATCAAAATAAACTTTTATTATAGACTAATCATAATAAATAATATTATTAATATTAAAATATTGATAAAATATATTTACTAAATAATACGTGTTAAAATATTATTAATTTGTATATATAATTTAATATAAAAATTAAAGTGAATTAAATTAAATAATATATCAATTAAATATTAACATATTATATACTATATCATTTAGTTAATAGTAAATCTAGCATTATTGCATTATCATTTACCCCCTAAAAAATCACGGCCTGAAAGCTGGTAAATAACTTCAAAAAGCATTGATACTAGATTGAAACTACATGGGTTAAAAAAGAGCGTAAACGTTAAAACTACTAAAGAAATTGGTGACCAAAGCTCAAAAAATGATCCAAATAGATTAAAAAGTTCACTTTTCCAACAAGTTTAACACATTCCAAATGAGACTTAAATTTTTTTTTTTTTGGGTAAATAAATGAGACCTTGGTTTAAACAATACTTTTGGAGTCATCCTGATTACAAATAAATAAATTAATGGACTTTTGAAGTTTTCGTCCCTACCATCTTGTTCCACTACTTGGACTGTCGTTCACATTGATTCTTCAAATGTGACCGAAATGATGTTGAACGTTTGGCTTATTTAGTAGACAAAGGATCTCTCTTTCTCTCTCTTTTATACTCAAAAAAATTCGTATGCTAATTTTTTTTTTTTTTGGGCATGACTTTATGCTTTATTTTGGACCGTACTATTCTAATAGTGCAAAACAAAGTATCATACTACATATCGACATTCCTTTATCAAATTTATATAGTAATAAATTATAACAATATATATTGTTTAATTATTAAAAAGATGAAATAATCAGGACAACTATGTGGCTGAGCTCTATCTTTGATACTACTAGGTCTCTGGTTCTAAATGTTTCAGAAATACTTCTAAATCAATTATTTTACTCTAATAAAATGAAACGGCCAAATAAACTCGAACTTATAATATTTTTTAAAGCAAAAAAAAAAAAAACAGTTTTTTTATATAAGCTCTTTATTTTTCGTGAGGTAACTAATTAATTAATAATGTGTCATAATTAAAAACACGAGCTTTTGAATTTTCATAATTTATGTTTGAATTGTCTGGTTTGGATGAATAAAGTTGTTATAACTATCTAACTAAGTCAATCCAATCGCAAATGTGTTTACTGAGCTTCAAGGAATTATCGCAAAATAAAAATAAAAAATATTACTGATTAGGAAATTGAGCCGCTTAAACAACTCCAATATTATATACTGTCACCCAAAAAATACCTCCAATATTATATATATATATATCAATATTATAATATACACAAGCATATTATATGGTCAAAAAAATGCAAATAGCCAGGTCAACCAAGTTAGTCTATGTGACTGTTCAGGCTTGTAATAATGCAGTCCTACATCGATAGTGGCAGAGAAGATGATAATAATTAAAAGTAGGAAAAATAAGTGTGGTTCGTTTTTGACTTTCAACGGAGAAAGCAATGTATAAGATATATTTTATTTATTTATTATTTCGAGTACAATACATAAGAATTCTATTTTGGCTGTAAGGGTTTTTCTTTTTTTTGATAAAATTTTTATTGTTGTTGTTGTTGGTAAAGTTAGTTAATTAAAAGCGATGTATTTGTAATTTTCCTCTCCCCTAAAAATATTTAAAAAAGCCATTGGCTGTTTTAGTACACTTCTGTGTGCCGGCTATTTTATTTGACCTCACATGCAAAGGAATCATCTTCCTCAATTTTCCATGTGTTAGAACCACAATTTAGTATAGTTTGATCTCAAAAATTTGAATTTGTGAAAAGTAAGTTTAAATTGGATTATATATATATATATTTAACAATAGAAAAATATAACGTAATTTTAAGATTATAATAAGTTTATTCGACCTTATATGCCATAAGTGTATAGTTTAATATAGAGGACAACTAGTGACAAGTTTTTTTCTGAACAAATTTTGAATTCTAGTTTTCCACTTCCAATATTAAAAAAAAATTAAAAAATGATGTTACGGAATATAATATCTTTCTGTTATAACATTTTTTTTTTCTCTCAAATCAAGTTATATTCCCAACCCGTCATTTATTTTCTATTTGGTAACAGGATTTTTGTATTAAAAAATGATTCAACTTTTAATCTGAAAATGTATTTTTAATCATTAACTATTAGATCAAACTTATAAGTGCGTATTCCTAACCTATTATTAGTAGTGGAGTTTGTAGAAGCCAACTCGGTTAAAAAAAATTAGCTTTCTAAATCGTCCTCTTTCTGCCAAAATATTTAGATCTTTCATTGCCATTAGTAATTCAAGATATATAATTAATTAATTTAAAATATTAGTAAGTAATTACATGAAGAATTTTTTATATGCATATTATTGAACCAGAACTCGAACCAATTGATTACAAAATAAACTAGAACTTTAGGAATAAATGATTTAAAAAGATGGCACTACAAGATTTTGAATCCAAAACCTCAAACTCTAATTTCATATTAAATTACAGAATACTACTTGATCTCGATAGCTTAAATTTATGAAAATTATATTGGAATTGAATTATTTACTTTAGCACATTTCATATATGTGATAGAACATGCATGACATTTTATATGAAGCTTGCTAAACATATATTCCGTGCTACAACACAAATGGGTCATAAATGACGTTCTTCAATTGCATATAAGCGTCCATTTTTCAAAATTATCGATGTTTGTCTTTTAAAATGACGGATAGTAAATTTGGGACGTATAAAAATGACGAACCGTCGTTTATAAAAAATTAAAACGACGGATCGTGTGAACAAAAATGTCAATTTCAGCTAAGCATTGTCGGTTTTACATGTGGTTGAAACGTGGAAAACACATGGCAAAAGCATCAACTATATACGTTGGTTCATGAGGAACTGTCATTTTTGTTGGACGTTTATAAACATCGGTTCAGCCAAAAAATCAATGTTTATGTGGAAATCTGACAACGTGGATGACACATGTCATGATCAGCTTACATACACGTCGGTTCTCTTGGAACCGACGTTATACACATAAGTTCCTCAAAAAAATGAACATTAATGTTTGTTGTCCATGTGGCAGGATCAATGCAACAAACATGTCGGTTTTTATCAAGGATCGTCGTTTATGTGATGGGTGTACATGTGAAAACAAACGTATATGAAAATGAACTTGTGTATAATTTTTCTCCACTTTTCCACTAAACTTGTGTATAAATGACGGGGCTAAGCCAGATTCAACATTTTTGCTTCAAATTTTGGAAGTTTAGGTGGCTCCCTCTTTCATTTTTCTTCACTTTTCCACTGAGATTCATTTTTCTTTGCTACAAAAACACATTTTTCTTCGTTGCAAACCGATTTGTGAAGGTTTTCTTCGCTGCAAAATTTGCTATGTCTTCGCTGAAAACTTTAAGTTAGTGTATAACAACTTTTTTCTGCCATTTTTGTACTCTTTTTATTTTTTATTTTTTTTTTCATTTTTTGAACTTGTATGTATTTGTAAAATGCCAAAAAGTTGGGTTTGAATGGGTTTATTTGATTAGTAATGGGGTTTTTGGGTTTGTTTCTACTTGTATTTGTAGATTTTTTGCTTGGTATCGATTGCATGTTGATGGGTGTTGAGATTTAACCCGAAGATAGATTTTTTTGGGCAAATTTTTCTTAGTAATGATGTTTTTTATATGAATAAACTTTAAGATTGTATTATTGTGAGTTTTTATGGATAGATGTCGATAATGTTTAATAAATATCATCGTTTGTATAACTTAATTAAGAGAGCAATTATTGTTTATATATATTTTTATTTTTATTTAATGGTAATTATTATTTTTTATTGAAAATTAAATATATTAAGTATAAAAACTACATGTTTTATTAAATTTAATTTAAAATAAAAAATAAACTTTAAAATGATGGTTCAATGAATTGAAGCATCATATGTAGGCAAAATCTACGTGGCACTCACTGCCACGTGGTTATACTAAAACGAACAGTGCCACATGGACAATGCCACATCATCATTTTAAATTAGAGTTTCAAAGAAGAATCATTGTTTATATTATGTGCCATATGGCGTCTACATGACATTCAAGTTTTAAAATAATGGTTTTGTCTTGTAAAAATATTTGTTATAAAATTTCATTTATATTAAAGACTTTATAAGACGTTGGATTAAACGACGGATCATATTCGTGACAGGACCCAACCCTACTGGATCCTGCCTGCGTGACTTAATGTTTCAGTTAAGCCACAAGCAGTCGTTAAAGTCCGATAAGTCACTTTTTCAAATTGAAAAAAAAGAACCAACAGACCGAAATGTTTTCTCTACTACCGAAAATTTTATTAAAAATTTCGGCAGTATTTCGGCTGTTTTCTAACACTCCCCAAAAGCAAATAGTTTATAACCTGCAAGGAAAAGCGTTCCTAACCAGTATTCATTCTACCAGCACACATTTCCCACAGTAATCACAACTCAGAGGATGACTCAGCCCTCAAATAAAAATACATTAACTGTAAAATTCTCTGTAGCTGGACTCAGTCTAAAATAAACCGAGCTGCCTACATACCCTATTTAAATAGGGATCAAGCTACTTGTAGTTCCAAAAGTAAATTTATGCCGGAATATGCTACTGACAATCACTCAAATTTTTTATTTATTTTTTATTTTTATTTATTTATTTATTTTTTTTTACAAATATCTCATTTATCAAATTTGGCCACTCTTAAATCCATTATCGCCTTTCCAACATCCTAACAAACAATAATATCCATACATTTATTCATAACCAAAACTCACATACACAACAATTCAACGTAATTAATCACCACCCATTTCACATTTTATATAATAGTCAATCCACAACATAATCAATTCTACACAACCGAATCCACATAGTGATTAACACACGATTTAACTATGTAATATATTCCGTAATATTTCTCACTATTCCCGAATTTTTCAAATCACCCAATCAAATTCACAATTATTTCCATAAAACCAAATCGGCTCTCAAACCGTCAACAACAATTAATTCAATATAATCAAGCTCGTACACACGACCAAAATCAACTCTTAACCGACAAACCCGCAACTCTCACTCATAACAACTAAATATACAATATACCCTGTAACCATTTCCATACTCAAGAACTCGGTCACACTCTCACATCCTGTAATAAACTCTCGGCATGTCAATGTGATCCACAGCAACCACCAAAATACAAATATACACATTTGTATCACCGATTGTCTACAATTCCTATTTAACCGTTATTAATAACACCGTTTGAAACCGGGTAATTCTCAATATCTATCTATAATTCCCGAATTATATATCGACACGAAGCTCGTAACCAGTAGAATGTAACCGAGAACTTACCTCGTTCAACCGCCGCCGGTGGTGGCCGGGAAGTGGCGGCCGAGCATTCTTTAATCGCACCATCCACATGAGGGAGCTTCGAGATAAAAGGACATCGGAATTAGCTTCAGGAGGTCCAAAAGAGGGGGACCGGACCAATTTCATCGCCGGAAACCGCCGGAATCCGGCGACCGCCGGAATCCGGCGACTGGAGGTGCCGTGGGTCCGCCGGTTCCTCCGCATTTTCTGGCAAATTCTGGGGTTTCCACGGGCAGAGATTGACGGGAAAATGACGTAGGAGGCTCGAGCTACCTTTTTCGGGTGGTGGTGCGGCCTAGCCTAGCCTCGCCGGAATCCGGCGATCTCAAATTTTCCCACTAACCGATTTGAGCTCGATTTCCGGTGATCTGAGCTACTTCACGGACTGCCGCCGGCAGGGGAAGGTGGCCGGGCAAGTGGGCTTCCAAGCCCAGGCAGTGGCGCAGCTGATCGGCACTGGAAACGGGCCAATTCAGGCAAAAATCCGACGGGCATGGTGACGGGAGGAGAGAGAAGGAAATCGGGGGGGGGGGGGGGGGGGCCGGGGCCNGGGGGGGGGGGGGGGGGGGGGCTGCGTGCGTGCCTTCCAGACCCTTCTGGACATTTTACAAATAAAGGCAGGGATAAAATAGTAATTTTCACCATGCCACAGTAAATTACCAAAATGCCTTTCATGTTATTTCAGCCATAACTTGTCGGTCTTAACTCGGAATTGAGCGTACTACTAGTCTACGAACTCGTATCGACTAGCTCTATGCAACGGTACCTTAGTCAAAGCTAACACATACCCACACAAAAAGTCAACCCCGAGCCTCTTATGGTCAAACTTGAAAATTTTACTATATTTTCTTGGTACAGGGTGTTACATTCGTCATTTTAAAGTTTAAACCATTGGTTTTTACATGTTGTTTTTGACTTTTATTTTTAATGGTGCTGGTTAATAATGGGTACATATGATACAAGCCAGCTTTCAGCCCTCTTTAAAAAGGATCCTTCATCTTGGAGCTCAGCTCAGACACAGGCGGTTAAAGCCCTGAAAGAAATTGCTCATCATCCACTTTCTTTGAATATCTCAGGCACAGGTCAAAAACTCATTTAGATTGATCCCAGTGACTATTTCTGGAGTGTTGTTCTTCTTGAAAAAGACAAGCATAGAAATCGCCACTAATGTGGGCACGCCAGTGATAAATTCAAGCAAGGTGAAAAACATTACTATACCATTTACAAAGAAATTATTGCAGTCAAGTATGATATTAAAAAATTTGAATTCCATCTTCTTGGATATCATTTTCTTATACAGATGGATAATTCTTCTTTTTCCAAAGTGCTTGAATTCAAAAACAAAGCTTTTCCTGACAAACAACTGCTCAGACTTCGAGATTGGTTTGCCAAGGATGATTTTTCTGTCAAACACTTGAAAGAAAAAGAAAATCTCATTCCTGATCTCTTGTCTAGACCCTAACCTATGAAACTGATATCTCATGTTTCTCTTTCCCTTTGGTCTTGATGGCTGATCCTCCTGAGCTTCCTGCTAAAGCCTCTATTCAGCTTAACCTTCATCTAGATCTAAAGCACTGCATGTCCTCCCAGGTTATTCTTGACTTTGTTAAGCTTAAACAAACCTTTTACTTAAACCTAGTCACGGATAGAATGGAACCCGATCATGTGGCAATCCTATTTGATGATGAAAGGTATTCTAGTGTACCTTTCTACATTGATCTTAGAAAAAATTTCTTTGATTACCCACTTTGGTTTCTCTGGTGTTGTGGCACTGCACACTCTATAGCCCTCACGGTTTCCACTGTTCCCTTGCTTAACCACCTTGTTGATCTTGCAAAGCATAACTCTCTGTTATGGAATTTTCTTGAATGATTCCATAACCTTGATTGGTGGAGAGATGAACTCTACAAGATTCTCCAATAGAAAAATTTATGTAAACTCACTATTGAAGGACATAACAATATAACTTTTGTTTTCATCATCCACAGGCCCTACTTCTTCAATGAGACTACAAGGAAATGTTGGGCACAAGGTTCTGCCTATGAATGGAATATCATTTATGAATCTCGTCTCTCTCAGGCCCAGAAATATCAACTCAACAATATGCTCTGTGAAATAAACAATCTCACCTCTTCGCTTGGTCGAGATGAAATATTCATGGTTCCTGATATAGGCCCATCTACTGTAGAACCATTCACAGCGGGTCCTTTCTCTGAAGGCCCAAAATAACAGGAAATCCAGCTGACAGTTTACCTTTGGATTATCTTATGGAACTCTCACAGGTCCTACATGAGTATTTCCAATATGCTCAAGATCCAAATGATGGAGTTCATCCAAATGACATGCATACAAGCTATGATGATGGTGACTCACCCAGCCATCCTTATCCTCTTTATCAATGGATCAACGAATCAGATGATTATGATTACATAAACTACAATCTCTCTCCAGATCATAATAGGATGTGATGCTACAGGATTAGAATCTTTGCTTTTGGCGCTTGCTTTATCTTTTGCTTTTTGTCTTCTCTTTAAGTGTAAAAGAAAAGTGTGTTTACCTTTTACTTTTGTCTTTCAGTGGCTTGGTATGATTGTGGTTTTCTTGCTCATCTTTCTCCTTCTATATAAGGAGCCCTGAGTTTAGTTTGTAAGCAGAAAAAAAAATTAAATAAATAAAAATCTTGTTTGTATTCAAAAAATATGTCTAGCTAAACCTCATTCTTCTTTCTCTGAATCCTTTTGCTATATGTGTTCATCATCAGCTGAGGTGTGAGTATGTTCTATATTTTCCTTCTACGAAGGATCCTATACATCAGAAAATATTTGTCCATTGATCTTGCAGTTGTTTAGATTTTTTCTGATCAAATTTTACCCTAAGAGACCTTGAAACTGTTGTGCCAAAAAGGCTGTTGTTGTTTCGGCATAGCTGAGTTCTATCTGATCAGTTAAAACACTTAACCCCTGTTGGTATCTGACTTATTATTTACGAAGTTAAATAATTGAAGCTAGATGTACATATGAGTGGCACAGTCTTTAGTATTAATAATTTCCAATTCAATTCACTCATTTTCAATTAAAAAAATTAAGGCTAATACTATATATATTTAAAATGTTTTTCTCCTTATACTTATTTATAACACACACACATATATATACATAATTGAATCTAATATTTTAGCAAATTAATGTTAAATAATACTTTTTATTTTAAAATTATGTTAAATAATACTTTGAATCAAATTAAATTAAATCACTTGAGATTTTGAATTATAACAGTACTTTTCAAAGTGAACAACTTTTAGATGCATAATTTTGAAACTCAACTTTAGTGAAAATTTTATATGCAATCGTTATATGAATGATGTAGTGTAACAAGTCATTCATTATCAAACACGTAATAATATTTATATATAATTCAAATATTTTAATTTATCATCATGTAATATTTCATATGACTGTAAATTATTGAATTTACTTTTAACGTTATAATTAAAAATGATATGGATGGCATATATGGCATGACTGCTAGATATAATACTATGCATTTGAATACATCTTATATAATGGCGAGTAAATAAATTAGTTTCTGAAGCTAATTTAATGGCGTGACTGCTAGATCTTGTGTTTTCTTCTGAAGCTAGTAAGGAGCAAGTGCATCTTGTTTTGAAGTGTTTGGAGCAGTTTTGTGAGATGTCAAGCCAGAAAATTAATTGTGCCAAGTCTAGCTTATTCTTTTCAAAAGGTACCTCTGATAAGGTTAAGACTGAGATTAAAAGATTGACAAACATCCAAATAACTAATGAAGTGGGGAAGTATTTGGGATTTGTTATAGATGGTGATGATAGATGTTCAAATAGTTGCAATGGAGTTTTGGAAAAAATGAAACGAAGATTGGCTAATTGGAAGGCTAAGACATTGTCTTTGGCTGGGAGAGTGACTCTTACTAAAGCTGTGTTGAATTCTATTCTAGTTTATAATATGCAACTTGTTAAATTCCCTATTCATATGTGTCAAGAAATTGACAAGTTGAGTAGGAACTTTGTTTAGAGTGGGACTGTAGAGGCCAGGAAAATTCATTTGGATAAATGAGATTTGTTATGTAAATCTAAAACTAAGGGAGGATTGGGTTTAAAGAAAGCCAAGAGTATGAATTTGGCTCTTCTTATGAAACTTGCTTGGAGGTTTAAATGTGGTGGGGATAGTTTGTGGATTGAGGTGCTCAATAAAATGTATAAAGATGGGGAGGCTTTCTGTAATACTGGATCAGTGGTTTGTAAAAGCATTAAGGCTGGTCTAACTGAATTAAGCAAAGGTTGCATGTGGCGGCTGAGTAATGGAAGGAAAGTTTCTTTTTGGGAGGATATATGGATGAAAGAAGGGAATTTGAAGGATATGCAGATTGACAACCTTATTATCGAATGGAATATGAAAGTGGTTGATTATATTTCTAATGGTTGTTGGAATATTGATGTGCTAAAAGGTATGGTTCCTATGGAGGTGATGGCTAAAATCATTTGTATTCATGTGTCTAATGATTTGCTTTTGGAAGATAAATTGATTTGGTCTTATTCTTCTAAGGGAAGCTTTTCTGTTAAATCAGCTTATCATCTTTTGGAAGGTTGGAGTGATGAGAATGATATTTGGAATGGTAGGGTAATCTGAAATTTAAATATCATTCCTAAAGTTTAGTTTTTTTGTTGGTTAATGATGCATAATAAATTGTTAAGTAACAAAAATATATTAAACAGGGGTTTGACTGTTGAGAGTATATGTTCTATTTGTTCTCAATATGAGGATGATGGTTTGCATGTTCTTAGAGATTGCTTTAAAGTTAGACAACTTTGGCAAAGATAAGGGGCATCAAATATGATTTTTAACTTCTTTGTTAGTAATTGGCATGAATGGCTGAGGGATAATTTTGTGGAGAAAAAGAAATTCTTCATTGTGGAGGGATGGCAGTGTGATTGGAGAGGTGTTTTTTTTTTTTTTTTTTTGCTGGTTTTGTTGGAGATGGAAGTGTAAACAAATATTTGATAAGGATTTCTGCTGGCCTATTAATGCTGAAGTTGTGATCAAGAATTTTGTTGTGGAGATGCTTAAGGCAAATTGTTTGGTCAGTAAGACACAAGAGAAAATTATAAAATGGTGTTCATGGAAACCTCCACCTAATGAATGGATGAAGTTGAATATAGATGGTAGTTTCATTACTTCAACCAAAGCTACTAGAGCTAGAGGGGTGTTTAGAGATGATAATGGTAGATGGATGGCTGGATTTATGGCTAATATTGGTAATGGAAATGCAATTCTTGCTGAATTATGGGGGCTGTTCTTTGGGTTAAGATTTGCTCATAATTTGGGATTCAAGAATTTGATTGTGAAATTAGATTCTAGTGTTATTGTGTCTTGGATGAATTCTAACATGGATGATTTACATCCCTGTGCTGGTCTTGTGAAAAGTTGTAAGAAATTTATCAGTATGAGAATTGATATTAGAATTCAATATGTTCTAAGAGAATGCAATAAAATTTCTGATGCTTTGGCCAGAAATAGTCATAGTTTAGTCTTTGGTTTTTCTTGTTTGTATTTTTCTCCAGATTTTGTGAGAGGATTAATTGCAGATGATGCTAAATGTGTAATAGATGTTAGGTTTGTTTAGTTTTTTCCTGGGCTATGCCCCCTGTTTAACCCAAAAAAATAAAAATAAATTAGTTTCGAAAGGTTAGAATAAAATGGATCCAACAAACCACGTTTAAAATTACTATCCCTATTGACTAGAAATACATTGAAACAGAATGTAATTATCGTCTATCGAGGCAATGCCGCATTAGAGATGCGAATTAAGAGCTTTTATTGAATAGTTGTCATCTTCCATCATTAAACTCAGTACTAAAATTAATAAAAAGGAAAAAAAAACAAAACATATAATGTAACAAATGAAATTATTTTAATAAGTTGAACAAGAAAAACTCCTGGACTCAATTATATACTGTTTTGATTAATTTATAGTTTAACATAGAAATTAAAATTCGGAAGGTAAGTCCACAGTCTAGTCAAAATAGGTGAGCCAAAAGCTCTTATTCAATAAGGTACAAGAAAGAAGAATATGCATGCCGCACAGTTACCGCAGAATTTAAAACGACAAGACAAAGGTTGGCTGTGGACAATTTCCTTTTATGCCCATTATTGAAACAAATAATAAATTAAATTAAATTTAAAACCCCTATATATAGGGGTGGAACACCCTTCTGAGAGCAAGCCATCAAGTTCCATTGCCTACTCTGCTTGGTGTTTGAAAGTAAGAAAAACAGAGCAGCTATGGATCCTATCACTCTTTCCCTGTCTCTGATCCTCCCGATCTTGGTGATAGCTCTTGTATTCTACGCATTCAAACCCAAATCCTCCAAGAAATACAATCTCCCTCCGGGCAGCTTCGGATGGCCGATCATCGGAGAAACTCTGGGGTTCATGAACGATCCCCACGAGAAATGGATCGGAGAGAGAATGAAGAAGTACTCTTCCAAGATCTTCAAAACGCGCGTTTTGGGAGAGAAAATGGTGGTGCTATGCGGAACTGCGGGTCACAGATTCGTGGCTTCCAACGAGGAGAAGCTCTTCGTGGCGTGGAGGCCGGAGTCGATGCAGAAGCTGTTCCGGTCGTCGTACCAGAAAAAAGACGCAAAAGCCCCTCAGCCGAGGAAAGCCGAGACGCAGATCACCAAAGCTCCCGGCTTCATCAAAGCCGAGGCTCTGGTTAAGTACGTGGAGGTGATGGACGCCATCGTGGACAAGCACATGAAAACTCACTGGGAAGGCAAAGACATCGTGGAGGTCCACCATCTTTCGCAGATCATGGTCTTGCAGCTGGCCGGGCGGTTCTTCTTGGGGCTCGGAGACGACGCGAGGATCGAGAAGATCGCGAAGCTGATGGACAAAATGATGCTGGCTCTCCACATCGTCCCGATCAACTACCCCGGAAGCACTTTCAACGAGGCCATGAAAGCCACGAATGCTCTGAGGGACGACCTCCAGCTGCTCATCAAGGAGAAGAAAGCGGCTTTTGCCAACGGAGCCAAACCGCAAGACATTCTGTCTTTCTTGATCGTCAGCACAGACCCCACTACAGGCCAGTCTCAGCCCGACGAAGTCATTGCTGATAAAATTATGGGGCTTTTGGCTGCGGCTTTCAACTCTCCTTCCATGACGAATGCTTTCCTCATGCAGTATCTTGCTGATCATCCCAAAGTTTTTGACAAAGTCCGAGCTGGTAAGTTTATTATTATTTTATTTTTTTATATATACATTTCTATACATAAACTTTATGCTATTAGTACCTAATTACATTTTTAGTATTAAAAATTAATATATAATTAAATATTTCTAATTAATATTTACTAAATCAATATAGATCAGATTGGTATGGTTACAAATAACAAAATTCTTACCGACCATATTTATGAAATAACATGTACTTATCATCCCCATATTACATATTATATACATATCTTTGACTTTGACTTTCATGCTATATTATACACACTCGACTATTAGGATAAGTTCAGAAACATCGAGTAATAATGTATTATGAGATCTACTTTATTTACTTTCTTGTAGGCTAATGTTTTGATCTGTTACTAATTTAATTGTAATTAATGTACAACTAAAGACTTTGACCAGGCAGTCTAAACTTGCCGCCGATAATATTCTGAAACACAAAGTTAAAAAACTATATACACCTAGTGCTAAAGCGTTTCGATTTAAATGAAATAGAAAAAATCAACTAATGTATATTAATTTCTTTCTTTTTCTTCTAACTCTTAATGTAAAATTGTGTAATTTTGTATTTGAAAAACAGAACAAATGGAAATCGCAAACTCCAAGAAACCTGGTGAATTAATTAACTGGGAGGATATGCAGAAGATGAAATATTCATGGAACGTAGCACTTGAATGTATGAGGGTCGTACCACCTCTTCAAGGAACATTCAGAGAAGCTGCTGCTGATTTCACATACGAAGGCTATACAATTCCAAAAGGCTGGAAGGTAAATTAATTAATATATTAGAATTTTTATTAATTAATAAAATTAATTTATATTTTTGGACTGATTTTTATTTTTATTTTTCAAATGGGCTTTTTTAAGGTCTACTGGACTGTGAGCACTACAAATTTCGACCCAGAAATTT
Source organism: Ochetophila trinervis (assembly GCA_003254975.1). Lineage (NCBI taxonomy): Eukaryota > Viridiplantae > Streptophyta > Magnoliopsida > Rosales > Rhamnaceae > Ochetophila > Ochetophila trinervis. Next base: position 8,204 of record QANX01000760.1, on the reverse strand, counting down.
TCTCATCACCTCAAACATTCGACCCAACAAGGTTCGAGAAATCAGCTCCACCACCATACACAAACATCCCATTCGGAAGTGGACCTAGAATTTGCCCAGGAATGGACTATGCTCGCCTTCAGATTCTCACTTTTATGCATCACGTTGTGAAGAGGTACAGATTGGAGGTTGTTGATCCCAATTTCAAGGTTTTGGGGGGTCTCAATCCCATCCCAACTAAAGGCCTTCATATTAGACTCCACAAGATTTCGGCTTAGATGGTGAAAATCGGCTTTATAGTCTACTGGCTGGCAGGCTGGCTTGCAAACATGCTATATATGCGTAATAAAAACTATTCTAGAAAAATATTTTAGCCTTTTTCTTTAGCAACATTTTGTGATGTCCGACTAGTACTGTTTTTCAAACAATAACGTTGTTTTTAGCATGTTTTCTTGCGATGAATATTGCAGAATAGAACAAAAAGCTTGAATGTTTGTAATATTGCAGACGAAATTAAAGGGTTCATTTGTAATAAATATGTACTTTATTGGAAAGTTTATCTTATCAAACTTAGTAATTCAATATTTACTAAATTTATTGACTAAAATTTTAGTATCCAATTGATTTGATACTATTTTATTATATTTATTTTCTATACTTTTAAGTTTAACAACCATTAATAAATTCACACATCAATGGATACCAAAAATTGTTAATAAATTTAATACAAGCTAACAAGTGGTTCTTGTTCCTAATGAGCTTTGTATTCTTCCAAATGATGATGTTCTATGATTGTTGGAATCATTTCTGGTTTATCTGCTTCAAATAAGTGCAAATAATTAGTGCTATTGGTGGAATAAGAAAGAAGCAAACATTCCTATGGCTTATATTTTGTTTGATATAATTTTTAGTTCTGTTTTTTCAGAAAGATTTTTTTTAAAAGTTAATTTTTATTAAAACCTCTTCTAAAAATCTCAAATAATTTTAAAAAATTATCTAAATATTTTTAAAAATTGACTTTTCAAACGCTATATAAAACAACGACTTAAAATTATTTGTTGAAGTATTCACATCTAGTAGTGTCTTTGGTTAGTGAGAAAATGAGGAACAATTCCCTTCATAAATTTATCACAGATATATTTTAGGCTCTCAATATATATGGGATAGGAAAAGAGATATTAAATGAAAAACGCATAGAACAGTTGAAGGCCTAACCCCTACTAGTCCAAAAGGTGTTCAAATAAATTGGACTAAACAGCTTTTTATTAGTCCCTATGCCATCTTCAAAAGGCACAGACGTTCCATCAGACAACTGATATTTCCCAGAAAAATGCACACCAAGGAGCTTATCCAATCAACTAGTCTGGATCATTGTCTCGTCTCAGCCTCTCCAGCTGAGCAGTACATTACTCTTGAGATTCCCCAGGACTATATTAATCAGTGGTTAAGTGAAGGATATTCACATTTTCATTTTGGGGCTATCCGTATCATCCTCAACTTCCATGGTCGTCCAAATATTTATGCTACTTCTTAGTTATCCCTCCTTAACAAAACGTTCATGACCTATGAACATGTTGTTATAGGATCTGCCACCACATCTTTAAACAATGGCAGCATCATGCTTACGTTCTATCCAAATTTCAACATGCCGCTCAAAGATTCAAATCTCTCTTCAGCCCTCCAGATACAAGTTCAAATACAAGAAGCCCCTCAGATTGGATTTGCTTATGCTGCTACCATTCACCACCAGTTGGTATACAGGCTTTAAGATCATGCTATAAATCTCTGTCTCCCTGTTCAAGAGGCATGTCCTGTATTCGTTTCTGCTAATCAGACCCATATTCCTTCAGTCATTCAGTTTCCTCCAGCATTTTGCAGAGAAGAACTATTGGAAAGAATGCCATCTACATGGCTGACGAACTATGAAAAGCTTCAAAAACAATATCATCAGGCCCCGAAAACTCTTCAGGCTCCAGTCTTTTCCTTCCAGAGACTCCCAGACGGTACCATCCAGACGACCTACAAAATTCCTGAAGAAGTCTCTGACACTGAAGCCTCTACTTCAGAGACCCTTCCTTTTGCTCAGTTCATGGCCATTATCCCAGTCAGCTCAGAAGGAAAAATTCATGGTTCCCAATTTTATCCTGATGGTAGACAAATTTATCTGGACAAAATCAATAGGCACTTCATATGGGATATTGCCCCAGAAAAATGTGATCCTGACTGCAGTTGTGATGGTTATTCTGATGATGATGACTATGTCCCTAAGCGACATAGAAAAAAGTCTGGATGCAAGCCATCCGCCACTCGAAGGAGGTACAATCCTGATGATCCAGATTCACCATGGATTCCTCCATGGAAGAAATCTCCCATTCCTCCCATTAGGGACATCACCCATCTTCTAAGAAAAAGTTGTAAGTCAAAGCCTGTCCATAGCCTTGCTATGGCTTAGCCTGTCCCCTGTATGATGATGAGGTCTCAAAACACATATGAAGAAGATTTCCCGGCCTTCCCTAAAGCCCCGGCATCCACATGTCCTTTTGTTCATCCAAAGAAAGTTTTTCCTTCAGGAGAAATGGCCCCGCTGACCTCTGGAGATTAACTGGCAGTCAGCTGCCATTCAAAATAACTTTGTTTCTCTCCAACGTATTGACAGCAAGCTTGACAAGCTTGTTGAAGGAAATCTTATTATTGATGAAAAAATTAGCTCTCTATCTAAAGAGCTTCAGTTCTTCTAGCATGATCTGGTCCAGAAGATTGATTCTTTGACCGCTGATCTCCACCGCCTCATTAGCCGAAACTCTTTCGGCCATGAGTTCCAAGAAAAAGAGTCAGAAATCAGGCAACTCCAAACCCGGCTCCAGCAAATCACTGAGGACATTAAAAACAAAGATCCCAGATCCTTCCTTTCACATCTCAAAGATCTCGAGGTAGTTTTCTTTCCCATGTTGTCGCTCCTAATACTCAAAGGACTGCTCCAACCATGACATATGAGCTTCTTCAAAAGTTCCCGCAAGACAAGCCTTTGTTTTCCCCTCCTCCACAAAGACTCTCTCCAAGACCTAGGTTCCATGCTCCTTCAGTTTTCACCATGGTCCTTCCATTTCTAGTCAGCTTCCTCCACAGCACATGGCGATTTTCCAGAAAAAACCTAGCTATGAGTCTTCTTCTTCATGCATTGTTTCTTCCAATGGCAGTGAAGAAGATCTGGCTAAAATCACTGAACTTCTGATGGCAGATCCAGAACCAACTTCTGGCACCACTCATCCTGACCCAACTGTGGAGATCCCTTCTGATGAAGACTATGGAGAGACGAATGCAACTATTCCTGATCCAGTTGCCAGTACTAAGGAATAATTTCCAAAAAACAACTCCAATCCTTGGTTCTTCCTAGATGACATTCCTCCTCATTAACGGGAAGCTAAATTTAAAGAATTTTCTGCTTGGATGGATAATCAGGTCGTTCGTCCAGATGCAAATCCCAGGCTCATCTTAATTGATTTCATGTCAAGAACCATTGGCTTTCTACGTGACTGGTGTCAATCTTTGGGAGAATACAAACAATTACAATTCCTAATCTTTTCTCTAAATCAGGCTATTGAAGAACTTCGCTTTCAGTTCCTTGGGAAAAGCCAACCTCAATAGCAGCAAAATCGAAAAGACTACTTTGCCATGAAATGCTGTTCCTTGAAGAAAAAAGACCTCTACACCCATTACCAAAGGATGTCCAAACTCTTCAATTCCTTTAATGGCTTTGACATCATTGAGCTCTTGCAGGTCTACATTACTTCCCTCCCTGAAGAGATTCAACCAGAGCTAGAAAGGGAAATTGCCTCAGAACAGAAAAGCCTCGTTCAGATATCCCTTGGAGAGATCCACCAAAAGGCTATGATTGTCTTAGAAAAAATTTGTGAGCAGCACACTTATTGGTCCCGATTCATGAACAGAGATTCCAAGTTCAACAAGCTTTGCAAAAAACCTTATTTGCAAATTAAATGCAAAGAAAAGAAGTGTAATTGTGCTACAAAAAAGAAAAACCATTCATAAAAGTACTTCCCCTTCTCTGAAAAGAAAAAGCGCAGGTTTCCCTTCAAAATAAATATCAGATTCTTTAGGAGGAGAGACAGAAACTCAAAACCTAAATCTGACACTTGCTTTATCTGTGGAAAGAAATGCCATTTCGCCAAAACTTGCCCCAATAGGCAACATAAGTCAGCTCGCCTGATTCAGCAGCTCCAGTCTCTCCCTCACTCCCTCCAGGATAGTAATGCTGATATTGAGTCTCTTTATGAAGAACAATCTTGTGATGATAAGGATACTTTCTTCGCCATCCATGACAGTTCCCATGAAGATTCTGACAGCTCTTATAAACCTTCATATAAGATTGAACAGATCTATCAAGCTGATAAGCTCACTCCTCAAATCTTTAATGTTGAGGTAGATCTCATCCTCTCAAAATATGACCATCCTATTAAGCGAATCGCTTATATGGATACTGGAGCACACAAGACTATGATGAACCCTTATGTCCTTCCAAAAGAACATTGGACAAAGCATAAGGAGTACTTCAAAGCAGTTGATGACAAAATCTTCAAGGTTGAGCTCATTACCAAGAAAAAGATAGGGATCAAATTCTTCCCTGACTGTATTGTTTGGACCCGTGTTCTCGGAAGCAAACTTCCTGATAAAGATTTTTTAATCGGAATGGACACTTATTTTCAAGCTCAACACCTCAGAATTCTCCCTCTTGGAATCAAGTATAAGAATCAATTTAAATCTTATACTAGTATTTCTAAGCTGTTTTCTCTACAATATGTCTAGGACATATATTCTGAGATACAATATAAGCTCCTTCTCCTGTGTGCAAACTCCCATGATGAATTTCAAAAGAAGCACCATTTTCCACTGTGGAAAAATAAGGATTTCTTCATTCATCTTCCATTTAAAAGAAATGAAAATATTAATCTTACAAAGACCTCTCATCCGAGCATGACTCTTGCAGATCTTGCTTTGGTCCGAGAAGAATGCTCTTAGCTTCTATCCCAAGGCCTCATAGAGCCCACTACATTTGATTGGGCTTGCCAAGCTTTCTATGTTGAAAAAAGATCCGAATTAATTCAGAGAAAAAAGAGACTTGTCATTGATTACAAACCACTTAATCTCTTTTTAAAAGATGATAAGTTTCCTCTTCCTAAGATCCAGCTCCTTTTTGCTCAACTTCACAAAGCAAAGATCTTCTCCAAATTTGATCTTAAAGCTGGACTTTGACAAGTGGGTATTCACCCTGACGACCGGTCCAAAACTGCCTTCTGCATCCCAAATGCCCAATACCAATGGACTGTCCTACAATTTGGGCTAAAAGTTGCCCCCTCTCTTTTCCAAAAAACCATGTTAAAAATATTTGAGCCCATTCTTGAAAAGGCCTTTATTTATATTGATTATATTTTGCTATACTCAGATGCTCATGAGGCCTATCTTGCCTTATTGAATCAATTCCATAACCTTGCTCATCAACATGGGATCATGCTCTCATAACAAAAAAACTTTCTGGCCCAGTCTGCCATTAACTTCCTCGGCCTCCACATTAAAGAAGAAATTTACCAACCAGGAAAATATCTGACCAAAGAATTGACCAAATTTTCTGATGAAAATCTCTCTGCTAAACAGATTCAACAATTTTTAGGATTATTAATTATGTCAGGGATTTCATACCCCCAGGTGGCTCAGCATACCAGTCAACTTTCTACCCTCTTAAAGAAAGATCCTCCTCCATGGGGACATTCTCAAACAAAGGCCGTTAAAAAGCTCAAAGAAATTGCTCAGAAGCCTCATCCCCTAAAGATTCTTGGTACATGGCAGAGAATTCTCCAGACAGATATAAGTGATGACTATTGGGGAGCCATTCTTTTTGAAAAAGATGAGAAAGGAAGGCACCGCTAGTGGACAATTTAGCCAGGCAGAAAAATACTACTACACCATTTACAAAGAAATCCTGGCGGTTAAATATGGTATTAAAAAATTTGAGTTTCACTTACTCGGATACCATTTCTTAATTCATATGGATAACTCAGCCTCTCCTAAGGTCCTTGATTTCAAGAACAAAGCTCTTCCAGACAAACATGTTCTACGGCTCAAGGACTGGTTCACAAAATATGTCTTTTTTGTCAAACATTTGAAAGGGAAGGAGAATATTATTGCAAATCTTCTGTCAAGGCCTCAGCCTATGAAGGTTATCTCTCATATTTCCTCTTTTCCCTTAATCATGATGGCCAATCTTTCACATCTTCCTGACAGAGCTACTATCCAGAAGGATCTTCCTTCGGCTCTCAATTCTCAATTTCCCCCTCACATGATTCTTGCTTATGCTCAGCATCACATAAGTCTTTATCTCCATCATGTCCTTCACATCATGGACCAGCCTTTCAGAGATTATCTTGAAAATAAAACACTTTACTGTGTGGTCCCATTTTATATTAACCCAGAACAAACTTTCACTGATGAGTTGTTTTGGTATTTATGGTGCTGTGTACCAGAACATTCTATTGCCCTTGTTTTCCCCACCATTCATTTGCTTGATCAAACTCATTGATCCGGCCAACCATGATTCTCTCTTATGGACCTTTCTGGAATGGTTCTATGGTCTTACCTAGTAGAGAGAGGAGCTTTACAAGATCCTTTAGCATAAACATATTTGGAAGCAGACCCCAGATAAACAGAAGGAAATGCCTTTTGTTTTTATACTCCACAGGCCCTATTACTTCAACAAGACTACCAACAATTTGTGGGCTCAAGGAATGGCTTATGAATGGGTCACCATTTATACAAAACACCTCCCTACCATCCCAAGACTGGAACTTGAAACCATGTTTTGTGAGATAAACAATATCGGTTCAGATGAAGTTTTTATTATTCCGGACAAATCCTCTTCATCTCATGGCCCAGGCCCATCTAATCCTAGCCTATCTGCCTCTATGGATCACAACCCTGCAGATAGTATTCCTTTGGACAGGCCAACGTATCTCTCTCAAATTCCTCCAGAATACTTCCAAGATTCTCAAGACCCAAATAAAGATATTGACATGGACCCTGATGTAGGCCCATCTAGCCCACCGTCTAATTCTTACAGAAAATGGAAGATAAACATGGGAATGAGATCCATTGATTCTGACGACTCAGATTACAGAAACTTCAATATCTCTCCTAGTCAGAACAGCACGTGACTCTCCTATTCCAGATTCCTTTTTTTCTTTCGGCGGCTTTTGCTTTTGTTTTTGTTTTGTGCTTTTCCGGAGTGTAATAGAATAGTATTGTAATGATTGTGTTTCTTTTTCTCCTGCTATATAAGGAGCCATTGTTCCTGTTTGTATTCAAAGGAAAATTTGGAATAAAAATATCAGTGTGGTTGCAAGAAAAATGTCTAGCTAAATTCTCTCTTTCTTTCTCCAAGTTCCTTATCTATAGCATGTTCATCAACACTTGAGATGTTGCAAGTATGCTCTGCTCTCGCCCTGTGGAAGGAATCTTGAACAACAGAAAGCACATTTGTCCGGTGAGACTTTTAGAGAGTGAGGTTTTTCACTGTTCTGGTAACATTCAGAGTAAGGCCCATGTGACTGTTGTGTCCAAATGTGGCTGTTGTGTCTAAGGCATCGGGTGTTATTGTGGAACAGTTGAAGGTCTAACCCCTACTGGTATCCTCTTATAAAAATAAATAAAAAATGGAACAAAAGCTTGATCTTGTGGGATAAGGGAAAGTTTACCGAACTAGGCTCCTTTTACCGTGAAATTCACTGTCCATGTTGGTAAAGCCTTGTTTTGTGTGGTCACCCATTTGAGAGCAGTATTCAATTGGATATGTCCACCTAGACGGTAAAATTTTCCTCGATAGATGGCAGTAAATAATCAGTCATCTTTGTTATTAAAGCTACTAAATAAAGGGTCCACCTACAATACAACCATGTAAAAATGGTTGTACTACAACAACTATCCATAAACGAAGTAATGTTGTCCATAAATGAGATAACATTATCCACAAACGAAGTAACATTGTCCACAAATGGAGTAACATATTAATATTATTTGATTAAGGATTTTGTTATTTCATTTATGGACAATATTACTTGATTATAAATTTTGGTAATATTACTTCATTTTATGGATAATGTTACTTCATTTATTGATAATATTACCTCATTTATAAACAATATTACTTCATTTATGGATAA
>QANX01000759.1:35214-47598 GCA_003254975.1 Ochetophila trinervis | reverse complement strand
GGTAGAACTGTATATAAATTTTCACATTTATGTGAAACAATATAAAAGTCTTTAAATATGAAAATCTATAAAAGTCGTTTAAAATTTGTAAAAGTCATTAAAAAGAGTTTATAAAAATCGTAAAGTCTATGAAAGTCATTTAAAAAAAGTTTATAAAAGTCAAGCATATTGTTATAAATTTTATAAAAATCTATAAAAATCTATTAAAGTCTACAAAAATGTTTTAAAGTTCAAATTGAATACACTCCACTAAAGTAGTTTCTTGTATGGTGGCATGTTGGTCAGATGAGCTCACCACTCGAGATTGCAGAAGATACACTAATCTCTATCCGTTTAACTTTTTTATTTAAAAAAATAAGAAAAATAAGAAAAACAAAAAAAAAAAAAAAAANNNAAAAAAAAAAAAAAAAAAAAAAAAAAAGCATTTGCTTGTACCTGGGTTATTAAGCTCATATTCATCATGCGGATTCCCAAACAACATACATCCACATCCTTTTTTGTTATTTAATAATTAAGGTTATATTTGATTTGTGGAATATAACTTTGTGAGAATAACAAAATAGAGAAAATAATTTACCAAAAAGCAAAATAGAGAAAAGGAACAACTATTCCTATTCATTAATCTCTTTTGTTATAACGTTGAATTAATTACTTTATTTTTTTTTTCCGAATTATTAGGCTGTGTTGAACCCAAGCTCCTTCACTATGGGAAAGGTGGCCACTATACAAGTTGTTTATTTGCCACCGTAAAACGTTTTATATGTGCAACACATTTTCTTTTTACCGTTCATCTAATTTTTTAATTCATCAAATTTTTTAATGTAACTGTTATTTTTTGTTATTTCATTTTTTATGTCTAAAGGAGTTTTTTCTTATCAGAACATAAAAAATAGCCATGAATACACCATGATGAGGTGGGGGTAATATTAATACAAATATTAGTGAGATAGATGTAACAAATTTTCAATAATAAATTTTATTTCTTTGTATCTTATTGAAAAATAGTTTTTATACATATGGCCATTTAATCATTGTTTTCACTATTTATGTCCACAATTTTTTATTTAGGTCTAAATGCACTTTAGTATTCTTTAAAATTGAACTTGTTCACATATGGGTCTCTACAATTAATTTGTGTAATTGATACAGTGTAATTTGAAAATAGTTGCACATTTGTCTAATTTAGTTAAAACTAAAAGATTTTGTCAACTTAGAGATTACGTGTATAGCATGTGACTTCTAAAATCAGTTTTTTTTTTACTTTATATTGTACCGAAAATTAAAAATTAGAAAATAAAAATTTGAAATTCATTTATGGCTTTTCTTTCCTATTTTTTTATTTCTTTTAACTTTTTATACAGTTACAAATGAAGAACCAATTTTGAATCTTACTTGTTATGCACGTGACTTCTAAGTTAACCAATTTTGTCAATTTTAAATAAATTGGATAAATGTGCAACTTTTTTCAAATTATAAGCTATTAATTGCACAAATTAATTACATAAATCTCTAAGTGAACAAATTCAATTTTAGAAAATACTACAGTGTATATATTTAGATCTTTTATTTAACTATTCATGCCCACCATCACCTTATCAGCCCCTACACATTGTTTTAAAAAAGCTTAAAAAGCTTAGAGTCTTTTCCCATCCTTCCTCCTTTCTCTATTTCCCCATTATACATGATTCTCTCTCTCTCTCTCTCTCTCTCTCTCTCTCTCTCTCTCTCTCTCTCTCTCTCTCTCTCTCTCTCTCTCTCTCTCATTCACACTTTTTGAAACTCCCCTCTTCCTTCACCGGTAAAAATGGCACGAGTTAACCAATTTGGCTTTAGAGATAAAGTTGAGATGACGACGGAGAAGAAAAACACCGCCATGAAATCTGCAAAGAAAAAACCCAAATTGCTCCAAGGTCGGGGAAGAAGAAAAAAATTAGGGAAGAATGCAATTGTTATTTTTGCCCTTGACTAAGGTGGTTTGTTTCTCTAAGGGTAGGGAAGAAGAAATAGAGGCCCCAAGCCTGAGGTCTTCTCCTTCGCCCTGGGGAATTTTTTGCTTTTAACTAATTTTCCTTCCCCTTTTTTTCATTTCAATAAACTTGAATGAACTCATATAGCATGCATACATAATTTACATTGTTCTTAAAAATTTATGCAAATTACCTTGGTACACGTTGAAGTTTGGAGTTGGAATTAAGTATGATGTTGCTAAAACCTTGTAAGAACTTGAAAATGGAGTCCAAAATAACCGGGTGGTGGGGATAAATAAAAAATGATAACATAGATGGTTAAAATGGTGATGAAATGGACATCAATACAAAAATTCCTATTTAAAATTTACTGAGTAGCTTAACTGAGATCCGAACTCAAAGCCCATACCACTCCCCTATTGGCTTATGATTTCTAACATAGGTCTTTGATCTAGCTTGGCGTTAGTGGTAGGTTTAGAACTTGCTGAAACTTCAAATTTAGGCTGGATTTTACATCTCTTCATATTTCTCTTTATATGAGGGAGGTCAAGTGGCAATACAATTGATACAATTATAAATGTGTCATTAACATGTAAATCTGATTAACTAAAAAATTAATATGAATTGACACAAATAAGTTAAATCATACAAATTTAAAAAATAATAATAAATATAATTTTAATATATTATAACATAGAAATATTGTCAACTTATTTGATACAAATTTGAAACAGGTGCAAGTTAAGGTTGAGAAATCTCAATACAATTAATGGCTTTAAACAATAGATTAACACGAAACAAGATTCCTTAACATAGATTGCCACTACTAAAGCAGAATAGTAATAGAAAGTTTTAAAAGCTCAAATTTATTATTAAATAAAGCAATATGAAGTGGAATGTTGCTGTTTATAATTTCAAAAATACCGGGGTGCTAGCACAATTTGAAAGGTCATAGAGCAAATGCAACAACCTCAATAGTTCAGGGAGCAACAATGTAATAAAGTCTTCAAAATATCATTACTTGAGATTCTTAACTCAAAATCAAAGAAATCCATTAATGTTTGATTGGTCAAAAACAGTTTACGAAAAACTTGAGGCAAAATTTTATCTTCCATTGTTCTTGATTCCAACTTGCATTCGACTAATAGAGTTCCTGAATTAGAGATTTGTACTCCTAACGTGATATAGTATAAAGTAATATGAAAAAGATATATAGATGTAGAACAAAGAGAAAATAGAGAAGGTTTCATTATTTAATTATATGCACTAATATATCTTTGTATATGTGATTGCAATATTCTGTCACCTTCTCTTTTTGCTAAATTTTTTTTGAAAATAAAAAAAATGTTATAGCACCGGTGTATTTGCATGTATTTTCTGTGTGTTTTAGAATAGAACATGTTTCAGTTTTCACCTCTTACTTATACCCTTGGTGTCTGATGCCTTTATGAACTTATATTTGTCCAATAAATGCTCGTGATAATGATTAATTTCCATGATTGCCTGGGAATTAATTGAGCTTGGAAAGGTTGCAGTTGGCGCTTCTCCTTTTTTCCGCATGTGTTAGAACGCATAAGAAGTGGTTTTTGAGCTTCTGCAATATGTATTCAAGATGCCTTGGATAGTTCCGAAGAAGGTATGTGTTCAAGATACCTCGGATATTTCCAAATGAGACATGTATTCAGGATGCCTCAGATAGTTCCAAAGAAGAAAAGTATTCAAGATGCCTCAGAAATCTTTTCCATTCCTTTATGCCTTAGACTTTCAGACCCGTTAATCCACTTGGTACACTCAGAACTTTTAGAATAATTTTGAATGTCCGAAATGTTAAACAATCTCTCAGAAAGTTTAGTGTCTTCAGTCTTTGGGAAGGTTTAGTACCTTTACTCCCTCGGAAGGTTTAGTGTTTTCATTATCTCAAAGGTACGAATGTTCGAGCGTACTATGGAAAACGCTTGGGACTCACCTTTAAAAAAACTCGGAACACATCCGACTACCATTCGGATGTAAAATAGATAGACAATTGATGCTCACACTTAAAAAATATCTAAGACTACCTTTAAGGTATAAAATAGTGTTCACAGTTAGCCCCCACTCTATGAGGTGATACGTCAGTTCACTGAGTTATTTATGTTCAAAATCAAATCTGTTTATCCTTTACTTCGGACAAAAAAAGATCAATTCGAATCCTCAGCCAGATTGAAGATCTTAGCCTCAAATCAATTCTAGCGTCTTAGGCTTTCATCTAAGCTGGCCTCCATTCTGAAGAAAAATGTCATTAAATTTTGTGTCTTAAAGTGCTTTGGATCAAACTTACAGTTGGACTCATTTGTGGCCCAATCTCCCTTCGGAACTTGTCGAAGCCATGAAAAAGAAAACTATTGCCCCAGCCTAATGAGTCTCGGAAGAAACTGGAAAAACTAGAGGCCAAAAAAGAAAAGAAAAGAAAAACCATCGAGGCTGCTCGAAGCTTTAGGTCACCCAATACGATGTTGACTTGCATCGAAGGCTCTGGACAAGATCAAGGAATTGGATGAGTATGCATGCGGACTGAACAAATCCCTTCAGGAGACCTGTGACGCCCTTCTAAACACCCAAAGCATAGTCATCGACCACGATTCCAAGTTGAAAGAATTCATCATCATCACAGGGTTCGAGTCCCAGAAACACGCATGAGAATAAGAAAGGAAGAACTAACTCAGAGAAGAACTGACTTGGACAATTCAACACCTTGAGGCTAAATGGGATAAGGTTATCACATTGGCACTCAACTTTCTGAGCCTAGTGATAATGAGAGACGATCATTCTAGATGATGACATACCCTCTGATGAGAGCGCAAATTCCAAGGATAAGGATGATGAAACGTGTAGTCAACCTCAAGCTGGTACTTTAACTCAACCTTCCACTCCTCATAAACGATCCTCCTCCTGCTTACAAAAGCCCTTCGAAAAAAAAAAAAAAAATTTTCTTTTGAGTTAATTCTATAGTTAGAATTTGAACTCAAGATGGACTCGATAGCTAGAGAAGGAAATTTTCTAGTAGAGCCCATGAAGTGGGTCAAAAATTATGAAAGTAGACCCGATAGTTAGGGTCAAAAATTTTCTATTAGAGCCCATGAAGTAGGGGTAGAAATTTTCAAAGTGGACCCGATAGTTACAGTTGGAAATTATCAAAGTTGACCTAATAGTTTGGGTCAGAAATTCTCTATTAGAGCCCATGAAGTGGGGGCAGAAATTTCAGAAATGGTGAATCGAGCCCGTGAAGCTGGCGAGACTTTTATTGTAGTCGTCAGTCCGAGCGTGGACTTATTAGCATTTAAAATATCAAGCCTTTGAAATGGGCAAGAATTTCATCTGAGTCGTCAGTCCGAGCTTGGACTATTAGCCTTCAGTCCGGGCTTGGACTACTAGCTGTCTGTCCGGGCTTGGAATATTAGCCTTCAGTTTGGGCGTAGACTATTATCCTTCAGTTTGGGTGTGAACTATTAGCCTTTAAAGTTGAGAGTAGCTCCATTGTTGTAGAAGATTGATATGCTAGAACTTACATATCATGCAAAAATACATGTTGCACAATATTAGCATTTATGTAGAATTATTATTGTTCATGCATAAACATGGGCATGTGAAATATAAAAAAATATGATATGGAATGCACATGGCTGATTTGTTGAAGTCACTATTTGTTCCAATTGTGCTTGATGCTTGTGTCGTGAAAATAACGAATTGAATCCCGAATACATTTAAGAGATTATGGTCTCTGAACTCTTGATCCGTTTCTCGTGATTTGTGGATGTCGTTGTCCTAATTATGGGAGTTGGTGTTTCATTAGGATTCGATATTGAATTACAAACACCAAATAAATTCTTGAGTTTTTGATCTCAAAAACTGAAAAAGACAGCATACTTGGAAGTATTATTACATATCCAATGTGAAATATCCCATATCTGGCACGCCAAACTGTGATTGTAATTTTTTGTCACCTCATCTTTCTGCTAAATCTCTCCTAAAATGAACAAAATGTTACAGCATCGGTGTGGTACCTGCCAAATATACTCTGACGCTCAACTCAGTACTCAAGAGAAGAGAATGTATTTTATAAATTAAAGAGTAACTCTTGTGTATTTGCGTGTATTTTCTGTGTGTTTTAGAATATAATACATTTCAGCTCTCACCTCTTACTTATACATTTGGTGTATGATGCCTTTATGAACTTATAACTGTCCAATGAATGCTCTTGATGATGATTAATTCCCATGATTGCCTAAGAATTAACTGAGCTCGAAACAGTTATAATTGGTGTTTCACCTCATTTTAACAAGTTTTAGAATGCTTTAGAAGTGGCGTTTGAGCTTCCTAGACACGTATTAAAGATGCCTTATATAGTTCCGAAGAAAGCATGTTTTTAAGATATTTCAGAGAGTTCCAAATGAGATACGTGTTCAGGATACCTCGGATAGTTCCAAAGAAAATATGTGTTCAAGATGCCTCGGAAATCTTCTTCATCTCTTAATGACTTGGACTTTCAAACCCGTTAATCCACTTGGCACACTCGAAACTTTTAGAATAACTTCGAATGTCCGAAACCTCAAACACTCTCTCAAAAAGTTTAGTGTCTTTATTCTCTCTGAAAATTTAGTGTCTTCACTATTTCAAATGTAGAAATGTTTAAGCGTACTATAGAAAACACCCGAGACTCACCCTCATAACAACTCGTAACAAAACTGAGACTACCCTTCAGATGTAGAATAGATACACAGTTAAGGCTCAGCCTTGAAAAATATCTTAGACTACCTTTCAGGTATAAAATAGTGTTTACAATTATATATATTAATAAAAATTAAGGTTTACAAATACATCTAATATTATTTTAGTCTAGCAATATAAAATCTCTTAGTCCTTCAGATTTATATTGATTCTAGTAATGTCCACATATATCCACATATTTTAAATTTTATTTTATTTTATTATTGTTTTTATTTTTTTAGAGGCGAAGGGATTTGAACTTGAATAATTGTGCGAGAAAACATGGCTTTTACTGCTAGAGCCCGAGAGGGATAATTAACTTATATATATAGTTTTGATCTTAGGGAAAGTTTGAAATACGAAATAGCTAGATACATAAATAGAATAGTTAAACTCAAGGCTTTTATGGGTATATTGTTTACAAGATATATGGAATAAGAGGTGGAGCCCACTACTTTTTAATGCACCTCAATTTTTATATATTTTTTTGTTACATTACAGTCCACAGTTTCTAATGCATACTAATACATGCTACAAAAATATATACCCTCTGTGCTTTGGAATTGGGGGGCTCTTGGCTCCGCTGGATTTGGATTCCAACGAAGTTCGTTTCCTTAATTTGTCCTTTTTGCCCAGTACTTGAGCCTCCAATTCCCACCACCCACCTCCAGAGACTATTTGACATGGATTCTTGATGAGAAAAATAAAAAAGAGTACTAGATCCCAACTTTTTTTTTTTATATATAATTATAACAAGAACAATTATTCATCATCTCTAGCTTGGAACAGTACATATACAAGAGTTTCTCTTTATTACATACATATATATATAATTATTGCATATAAGCATGCATTTTATTTATTATTTTCATAACTTGTTAGAGACCTGAATTATAAGGGAGCGAAAAACATAAACATGATGGTTTTTGGTTTTAGCTGGGGTACTAAATTAGAGGGAAGATAGATGCAAAAGCTAAGTGCGTACAACTTTGACACCTAGATGCTTCTCCGCAAAGGCAATGAGATTGATGATTTCGGATTCGTCGATGAAACCGTTTTTGTTCCAATCCCCAGCGCGAATGGCAAACCAGGCTTTCCAATTGGCAAAGTATCCGCCGTTCAAACGGATGGCCTCCTGAAGTTCTTCTTTGCTTATACGCCCATCATTGTCTGCATCATAACTCTTTATTAACCATTGCTTGAACTCCTCCACTGTCATTACACTAGACAGTCCTTTAGGATCCTTTGAAATCAACCAATTTATCGGCATTAATATGTAGCTACTTTCTTTTCTGGCTACCTTCTATCAACTACGTACCCACTTCCTTTTGCATATGTTCATGTTGATCAGTAGTCTCCTCCTATTTATAAGCTTTTTTTCATTATCTCTCTCTCTGCTTACTGTTTGTCTCTCATATCTTTTTTTCCAAGTGTAAACATCCATTAGCAAAGTTACATCGTTGCTTATAGAATCTTATGTGTCTAGCTTAAAGGTCACAAACGTTTATTTCGAACATCTTTCTTTCCCAAATGGATATCAACTAACATTATTGATCAACTATATCGAGAATCTTGCCTAGTCAAAAGACTACTAGCTAGAACCAATCACAGTGAAATTTGGCAAGTTTTATTATTTATATTCTGCCGAACCGTCATCGATCTGTATCAACTTTTTTTATTCTTTAGTTGGGAATATGGGCCGGGCTTTCTTCTTTGTAATATTTGTGATAATTTCGAATCTGTTATTAAAGTTGATACGTTATCCTTTATAACAATTTTTTTTTCTTGCATTTTTTATTCAAAGAAAAAATGTCTATTCTTTCTTTCCAGTCAATGAAAAAATTGAGCAGATACATATCATGAAGTCTTGTATTTGAGATACACCATTCTCTTTAAAATAGAAATTACTAAAACCAGATTAAAAATAAGTATTAAAAGAAATTAAAATTTAAAATATATGGCAAGATTCTAATTAAAATTCTCAAGCCCGATGATTGTTCTGTTGCTACACAGTGTAAAATCAAAGCTTTAGTTCCTAGTTAGGGATGTAAAAAAAAAAATACAAACTGAAAAGTCAAAAATCCAATCAAGTTCCTCTAAAAAAGTCAAATTTAAATTTAGCTTCAGCCTGATATGACCCGAATTCGAGCTTAATCAATTTATTATAAAATTAAGCTTGAGTTTTAAATTTTTAATATAGATTAGGCCTAAAGCTTGATAGTTTGAGCTATCCGACAAGCCTGTCCGAAGCCTAACTCGATTAGCTAGCCTAATAAATTTTATAAATTTTATTTTATTTTTTTCAATTTATTACAATTAAGTTACAATTGTTTATCGTTTTTCATATTTTTATTTTTTGTATATATAATAAAATAAGTTGTTTTGTTTTTTAATGTTATTATTAAAAATATTTTAAACAAAAAAAAGTATATTTGAATAAACTTTTGGGATTATAAAAAAAATATTAATTTTTGATTCCTATGCTTTAAATTCAAAGCCCAAACTTGATCCCAAGCCGGAAACTCAACTTGATATCCATTGGAGTGGACCCGGGCTTTAAAATTTAAAATATTAGTCCGGTTTTAATTCTCTCTTCAGTCCAAAAAAGTCTACACTGAACTTGTAGAACACAAATTTTTGGCCTTGGGTTGGGCCTAACAGCCCCAATTTACATCCCTGTTTGTAGTATGCTAGAAGAAATATAAGAGGTGTGTATTTAATCAAGATTTTAGAAGATTTTTATGAAGTTAAAAAGTTTTGGTGTATTCAATATAAGTTTTTAAAAAATTTATAAAGTCATGGAGTATTCAATTTAGACTTTTAAAAAGTTTATAAAAGTTATGTGATATTCAATTAAGACTTTTTAAAAGTTTATAAAGTCATGAGATATTTAATTTACTAATAAATTTTAAAGACTTTTATAAATGAAGACTTTTTAATAAAAAATGACCCATAAAAAGTCTCTCGCTTTTCTCCAAAACTTTTGTAAACTTTTAAAAACTTTTTAAATGACTCCAATTAAATTTATATTATACATCATTTTGGAGCTCTTTCATTCTCATATCTTTTCNGATTCTTGATGAGAAAAATAAAAAAGAGTACTAGATCCCAACTTTTTTTTTTTATATATAATTATAACAAGAACAATTATTCATCATCTCTAGCTTGGAACAGTACATATACAAGAGTTTCTCTTTATTACATACATATATATATAATTATTGCATATAAGCATGCATTTTATTTATTATTTTCATAACTTGTTAGAGACCTGAATTATAAGGGAGCGAAAAACATAAACATGATGGTTTTTGGTTTTAGCTGGGGTACTAAATTAGAGGGAAGATAGATGCAAAAGCTAAGTGCGTACAACTTTGACACCTAGATGCTTCTCCGCAAAGGCAATGAGATTGATGATTTCGGATTCGTCGATGAAACCGTTTTTGTTCCAATCCCCAGCGCGAATGGCAAACCAGGCTTTCCAATTGGCAAAGTATCCGCCGTTCAAACGGATGGCCTCCTGAAGTTCTTCTTTGCTTATACGCCCATCTTTGTCTGCATCATAACTCTTTATTAACCATTGCTTGAACTCCTCCACTGTCATTACACTAGACAGTCCTTTAGGATCCTTTGAAATCAACCAATTTATCGGCATTAATATGTAGCTACTTTCTTTTCTGGCTACCTTCTATCAACTACGTACCCACTTCCTTTTGCATATGTTCATGTTGATCAGTAGTCTCCTCCTATTTATAAGCTTTTTTTCATTATCTCTCTCTCTGCTTACTGTTTGTCTCTCATATCTTTTTTTCCAAGTGTAAACATCCATTAGCAAAGTTACATCGTTGCTTATAGAATCTTATGTGTCTAGCTTAAAGGTCACAAACGTTTATTTCGAACATCTTTCTTTCCCAAATGGATATCAACTAACATTATTCATCAACTATATCGAGAATCTTGCCTAGTCAAAAGACTACTAGAACCAATCACAGTGAAATTTGGCACATTTTATTATTTATATTCTGCCGAACCATCATCGATCTGTATCAACTTTTTTATCTTCTTTAGTTGGGAATATGGGCTGGGCTTTCTCTTTTGTAATATTTGTGATAGTCGGCCTAGTTTCACTTTGAATCTTTTATTAAAGTTGACACATTATCCTTCTTCTTTTTTTCTAGCATTTTTTATTTTAAAGAAAAAATGTCAATTCTCTCTTCCCATTCAAAGATAAAATTATCTTTTAGCCCTTCACTTCCCTAAAATCCTATTCTCTTTTTCTCTCAGCATTGGCGTCGAGCTCCAACCCCTCACCTCAAGCAATTCATAGCCCAAGCAATCATTTCCTCTCTCCGTCTCCCCTTCAACAGGCGCAAATAGCTCAACCCATGGCTGAGCAGATCGAGCATGACGATCTCAAACGTCGACACCGTGAAACCTTACACCCAATTCCCCCAATTAGGGAAACTCTCATTCGGTTCAGATAAAAAATCTTAATTTTCAAACTGAAGAATTTAACTCCCACCAAGTTTTTGTTTCCAGTTTGATATTTTCCTATCGGAATGATCCATAGTTGTAGAGTTGAAGTTCGTTTGTAATTCTGGGGCTTAAGAAACTGCAACTAGAACTTTTTGTCCTTGTGCACTGTAGTTTTTTTCTTCTTCACTGTTTTTGATTCAATGATGGACAGAGTAATCCTACTGTTTTGCAATTAATTCTCAAAGTATAATAGCTCATGCTCATTCTTCTGTTCGTATTTTTCTATTGGTAGTGCTAAAAGAGTAAAACATAACACCTAGTTTTGAATCTTTTATGGAACTTGACGATGAATCTGTTGAGTTCGGGGAAATCCTACGGGCAAACAGAAATCCTAAGAGAGTGGGTGAGAATGTTGGTGATGAGAGCGAGAGCAACTATGGAAGAATGTAAAGAGTTAAAAAAATACATATATATATATATATATGTATTTAAATTTTGGGCTTCGGTTGGGCCGAACATCTCTAATTTACACCCTATTCGTAGTACACTAGAAAGAGTACTAAAGTAGTTGCTTGTACCGTGAGACGTAGGCATAGATGATTAATCAGGTAGCTTTACTGTTCAGAATGGTAGAAGATACACTCATCTCTATCTTTTCAACTTTTTTTATTTATATAAAAAAAAAAAAAAAAAAACAAAAAAAGAGCAGTTGCTTGTACCTGGGTTATTCAACTCATATTCATTATGCGGATTTCCAAACTATATACATCCACATCCTTTTATGTTATTTAATAATTAAGGATATATTTGATCATGGTTTATTAAACTCATATTCGTCATGTGGAATATAACTTTGTGAGAATAACAAAATAAAGAAAATAATTTACCAAAAAGCAAAATAGCGAAAAGGAGCAATTATTCCTATTCATTAATCTCTTTTGTTATAACGTTGAATTATTAGGCTCTGTTGAACCCAAGCTCCTTCACTATGGGAAAGTTGGCCACTATGCAAGTTGTTTATGTGCCACCGTAAAACGTTTTATATGTGCAACACATTTTCTTTTTACCGTTCATCTAATTTTTTTATGTAACGATTATTTTTTATTATTTCATTTTTGTTCTCTAAAGGAGGATGAGTCGACCGGATGAGATTATGACAGTTTTTTCTTATTAGAACATAAAAAAAAAAAAAAAAAAA